>JASANF010005448.1:0-25000 GCA_030248245.1 Trissonchulus sp. WLG1_4
TCTTATTATGCACTCTTGGTTTCGTGTATTATAAGCGGCCAGCCTCCAATAACAAAGTCAGCAAAAAAACAAACCAGGAGTGATTGAAATAATAATATAGAATGACATAGTAAACATCCACTAACCGTTCGCTAAGAAATGACTTGATCAGTGTTGTACTTACAAGGCTATTTCTTTACTGCTATTTTTTGCTCCTTCAACGGTAAACGGAGAGCAGCCAGTGAGAAGCTCAAACACCAGAACTCCAAGACTCCACCAGTCTACAGTCTAAAAAAAGAAACCATCAAAATTAAAAAAATGAAATATCTTACAATTACAGCTGCAATGATGTAGCAACAAAGCAGGAAAGAAAGCGTTGCAGATTTTGTGCATACAGTCAATATAACAGAAAGAACAAAATTCTTTCCTCATTTCATTAAACTGATATAAACTAGGCTATTACCTGACCCATCAGTTATCGCAATGAAGGGTTAGCGCAGTAAATTAGCTTCTGTGAATCACTATTTATCAGATGATATCAACGCATTGATAATATTGATAATCTGAGCTAGTGAGCTGATATTTAGTTATAACTTCATGCAAATGCAAAATGATTTACTCCAGAAAGCATGGATCACGCTCACGCAACAAAAGAAAACTGGTAACAAGAAAAAAAACTTGAAACAGAAGACAGAACGTTAGGTAATAACAGAAACAGAAAATAGCATGTTGGGTAACAGCAGAAACAGAAAACAGCACGCTAGGTAATAACAGAAAACAACAAAAAAATTAAATAAATGTGCACACCAACTCTGGCAAAAACATTTATATACTTTCAGAAATTTGCATAGTGAATGCCGAATATCAATCAATTTTTGGCGAAATGAGTTAACTGAAATGGCAGTAACAACGTGTTCAGAAAGTGAGTTCCACGGGGAAACCACTCGATTGGAAAAACAGAACTTTCTAACATTAAGGGTAAAGGGGGATTGAGCTAATTTGAAACAGTGGCCCCTTCATGGGGCAAACTAAAGCAGTGAAACAAGCACTGGCCATTTAGCAAAAAACAGCAACCACACTCACATAATCATAGCCACCGTCCGGCTTCTGTACAACCTCAGGAGCCATGTATTCGATCGTACCGCAGTAACTGTACGCCCTTTGAACCTGAAACACGCTCATTACAAAGTATGTCATGAGTGACTTATCGCTGATAAGTGATTACTATGGTGATAACTGACAAGAATATCAGCCTAGAACAATGAAACACCTATGAAAACATCGCCAAAACATTACCGAGCCTCGCCTTAACATAAAAATCCTATCTCCAGCACTTATATGTCATTTTAAAAATGACTATAAAAGTGGAAAGGGCACATCTCCACAAAAGGCTTTCTGCCCAACAGCAAATCTCTGTTATTTATCAAGTCATTGTGACACGATTCACATTCCTATCTAAAATCTACTTCTTGTCTACAGCAGCGGCATCGCACGTCTCTTTTGCGAACAATCCAAACAGGTGTGCTTTTAAGCCTTAAAATATTCAATAGAGGAGGGTTTAAATTCGAAGGAATTTGGTTCTATTTAATAGCCTGTTTTTATAATAGACCACACCAAATTAAACGCTGACCAAAAATCGCTGGACTCTGAGACAAGAAACACGCGATTTTAATGACGAAAAGAACAAATTTCAGCCATCAAGAGTACAACGAATAGACACAAAAGTCACGCCACTTGTTTTGTGTCATGGTTTAGCAATTTCTGGGGCTCGATCAACTTTAGCGTAACTTGCAACTTGGGCCATCAGGAACGTTCACTCACTTCATTAGCACGGAAATGCTTGCTAAGGCCGAAATCAGTCAGCACAACGTGACCTCGTTCATCCAGCATGATATTCTCCAATTTGACATCACGGTAAATTATTCCTAACTGAAAACAGAATGATATGATAATTAAATAGATGCAAAAAACTCCTTGTTTTCACAAGATTTGCAGTGAAAGTAAAGGCGAAATTTGAAATGAACATAGTTTTCTAAGTTTAACTCAACAGTATCGGTAGCAGCAGCATGAAGTTAAGCTAAAACAGTGCTAGGAGTGACCTGGTATTTATTTTCAGCTGGCCAAGAAAGTGTGGATTGTTGAAGGGGGCCTTGGCTCAAAGGAGACAAGTGGATGGCACTAAAGATTTTCTAAATAATTCACGGTGGTTTTGCATTATTTTCGGTTACGTTATTCACCTTGCTAAATGGTAATTTCAGCTGTTGGTTGTTCAGCTGAGGATTTAGTCCCTACACAGAAACTTCAGCAAAATAGTATTCATCTTAATTAATATCGTAATTTTGGTACTAGTGAACTCCATTTTACATCAGGACTTCAAAACATACATTGGTACAAGTCTTGAATTTTTTTAATCAATTGACACTTTTAAAAGTTATTTATTTTTACTGGACCTAGGACCAAAACCAAAATAATACTTTTAAGGAAGGTTACTTGCTACTCAAGATGAAAACATGTGCTTTATGAAAAATAAAAATTTTCAAAAAATTTAATTTTAATAACGAGGATGAGGAAAAGCGTAACTGACCCACATAAACAAAATATTATAACAATCAATTCATCTAACAAACGCAACAATTATTAACCCAAATACAGCCTAATGAAACCTACATTGTGCAATGTGTCTAAGGCAACAACTAGTTCGGCAGCAAACATTCTAGTTTCGGACACTGTGAAGTTGCCTTTTGAGCAAAGATGAGTAAATAGTTCCCCACCACGAATGTAATCTGAAAAAATAAATTATGAAAGGTAGATATTTACGTCACCTCACTCACAACGCGCAACATTTTACCTAACATCTCTATCCGAACGCTTAACAGTTAACCGCTTAAGATGCCCGTTTTTGTACGAGCAAGCTCATCATCACTAAAAGGGCTCGGGGTAAGGTTTCCTCTAGTTGCCATTGTCTTTGTTCATGTTTGCTAAATGAGCAAAAAATGAAATATGTGCTAAGTTTTGCTATCTCACCTAAAATAGCATCAGTATGTTCTCCACACTGACTGACGGACACCTCACAAAGACCAAAAGGCAGATACGAGTACATAACAGTGTCTTTTCCTTACTCGTATATCCAGCATAAACGCAAAATACAAACTTGTACAAAAGGACTTAAGGGGGTAATTGCGTTTTTAGGTCTTTTTTTAAACTACCATAACTGCACTTAACCTCAACAAAAACTAGAGCGGTCTTTTTTACATTTTTTTACACCTTCTAGCTTTAAAAAAACTATATTTAAAAGCAGATTATCTTTTGCAATTTTACTGCTGCTATCATTTGAATACACCCCATCAGCGGTTTTTTTGACTAATTTTTGCGCCACAGTTATGAAACTCAAGATCAGCCAACAACTACTAAACTTTTTGCAGTTATACACTGACATAATATCCCCACCAGTTTTTTCGATATAGTTGATAAGTCCTTTCTACGTTGAGAAAATGAAATTTTCGTGCAAAAATCACGTAATTTGACTTTTCTCTAAAATTTTTCAAAAGCCCATAACACCGACTCTACAAACTATTTTTAGAAAAGGAAAAAAACGGGTGGGGAATGGGGATATTTTCCTAAAGATAATGTGGTTAAAGTTTCGAAGCCGTAGTCCGTTTTTAGCTTGAGTTCTGTGGGCGCAAAAATTACACTGAAATGTCAAAAACCACGAAAACGACATTACCCCCTTAAATATATTTACACACAATTATATTCAACTCTTCACGAGCTGATGCTGAACCATCCATCCCTCATGGAACTTACGCAATACTAACACTTACCCATAACTAAGTGCAGTTTGGACTCTGTCTGAAAAGCGTAGTGCAGAGAGACCAGAAATGGGCACTCTCGTATTGTTTCTAGCACCGTGCGTTCGGAAAGAATGTGTTCGATTGTCTTCGGTTTGGTCATCACACGCTCTTTTCGCAAAATCTATAAAACATAATACATTACAAAATATTATCACCATCATCATGTTTAGTTATTTTACACAATACAAGTTTGATTTATGCTCTTTTTGCGGTATCATAACGTGACCTTATCAAATTGCAATAACGTTTGCAATCATATTGTCCTCTCAACGTGTCTTAGTCTTCCACAGGGCAACAATTCTAACACGCCAAAACGAAAATATTTTTTCCTCTTGCGCCACTGCGCAACAGGTATTTAAGTTCATTCTGCTATGATTAGTGTGCTGTAGTGCACACTATGCTTTGCGTGTGCGGCTGTATGTTTTACTGTGCGGTTGCTGTATAATTGTGTCTGCGTTCACTGTTTAAGACTGTGTTTGAGTGCTACAGTGTTGCACAGCCTGCCTGCTGTCTCGCTTTCACTGTGTTGTTACTTTCCTGCTGTGACTAAAATAGTGCTGCAGCCTGTGACTGTGTGTTTGTGCGTGTGTGTGTGTGTGCGCGTTTAGGTACATCGTCTGTCAGCTCGCTTGTATTTGAACGCATGCAAGATGCAGAGCAGACAGAGAGTTCACAGAGTATGCTGAAATTCAATATATGCTGCAAAACCCAATGCGCTAATGCTTCACTAAAAGTTTATATGGATGGATGCAACATATTTAAAAACGCTTCTTGAGCTCAGATCAAAGCGAAGTGTCTCGTCATATTAGCTTAATCTCTAGTACGAAAGCTACGTGCTCTTGGAGATTAAACTGATTTGTGGATGTAGCATTGAAGCTGCAGCCTCATGTATCCTGTGCACAGCAGTACCGCCTGGCCTGGTTCTGCGCTGCCCTTGTCACAAACGAGAAAAATTCTAATTACGTGTTGCGCTGCCCTTGTCACAAACGAGAAAAATTCTAATTACGTGTTACTTATCTCACGTTACGTCGCACACATATTAAAAACTATACTTATACTGGTTGTTAATTAATTTATGCTGCGCAACAGGCTTCGCCGTAGTATACGGAAGTGGTTCCATTTAATTGACAGCAGGCTGCAACATTTAATGATTACAATTTGCACCAAACTTTCACTTGTTGCACCCACTTTAATGTGTCATTCCACTTTAATGTATCATTAATGTTGTACGCTGCCAATCCTTCCGGCTTATAGCGAGCCACATATGACGTCTCTAGGAGAGCGTTACCTTACACCAGCAGTCAGCACACACAGTCACACTTCACAGTCATGACAGCAACGAACACAGTCGAATATATAGCACGTGCACACTTGGCCTTAGTTTGAAGTCAGCCAAAAGCCTCGCCCTCTTCTATATTATTATAAAAATGCCCTTCACAGAAGGGCAGCAATGTTAGTAGAATAGGAAAGCGGAAAAATGCTAATATGCTTGTTAAACACCCAGGACAAGTTTTGCCGCCGAATAGGAAAACGCAGCTTGCTAAATGAAGCGGACAAGATTTGTGTCAGAATAGGAAAACGCAGCTTTTTAAATGAAACGGACAAGACTTGCGTCAGAATAGCAATCGCCCTGCGACACGTCAGTGCTTTCTGCACCCTATTCGCGCGAATAACTAGGAAAAGCATTCTTGCCGCTTATATACTATCACATATTCACATGTCAGGACTTGTAGTGTAAAGTAGATATACAGTTACTTAATTTAAATTTCTTCACATATTACATACATATCTATTTTTGTAAACATCTTTCCCGAAAGTTACGAATGACATATTTTAAATAAACATTTCACAGCAAGTACATACTAATATTCAACACGAAGCTTAGTCTACTTAAATGTTTATGATGATTAAACACATGTACGTATAACGTATGTGTAAAAATAAAAACGAATGACCGCTATGATCGATTAATGATTCTTGTGAATGTACGACTCATTACAAGAATGTTTATTCAGGTCATGGCTTGCCTTTGTAAATAACATCAAGAACCAGCTATGTATACTATACTTTTCCGGCAACAGAGCAGCTCATGATAATGGCTGATTAGTTCGCGCGAATAGGGTGCAGAAAGCACTGACGTGTCGCAGGGCGATTGCTATTCTGACGCAAGTCTTGTCCGTTTCATTTAAAAAGCTGCGTTTTCCTATTCTGACACAAATCTTGTCCGCTTCATTTAGCAAGCTGCGTTTTCCTATTCGGCGGCAAAACTTGTCCTGGGTGTTTAACAAGCATATTAGCATTTTTCCGCTTTCCTATTCTACTAACATTGCTGCCCTTCTGTGAAGGGCATTTTTATAATAATCCTATCCATTTTTCCACTTGAGAGATTCAGCTTCAAATCATGAAAATGTTTTCACCGGTATCACAGGGGGCGGGGGTTGCACAAGTTTTGGTTATTACGTAAATCTGGCAACAAAACAAATAGCATGCTGCAATGCACAGTAAATATATGGGTTTATATTCGAGTACAAGACGACAGGAGTGGGTTTATATTCGAATAAAAGACGACAGGAGTCCATCTGTATATAACTGTTTTGGCTACACTGCTTCTTTTTTAGAAGAAAACAATTCTTTTTCCTCACAACAACGTTATATTCACGTTCAGCACCTCAAATTAACCTTTTTCACAGTTTTTCAACAAAACTAAGAAAATTCAAAAATTTGGTCAGTTCGACATTCTGGCACTTTGCCAGGATTGCCAAGGTGGAACAGTTCTTACGACGCGTACCAAACAGTATCAGCTGACACGCCTGGCTTACATATTAAGTTGCAATAGAAAAACAAAACAAGCCGTTATCCCTTAAAGCGTTATACATTGATGAAATCATGAAAAATCATCTTTTCAACGGTATCACAGGGTGGTACACCAGTTCTGGCTACAACGTAAATGCGGCAACAAAACAAATAACACGCTGCAATGTACAGTATATGGGCTAATATTCGAATACAAGACGACAGGCCTTCATCTGTAACCGTTTTGGCTGTACTGCCTACATATTTCCTATGTATAGTACACACAACCGTACTTGACCACTGAGCACTATTTTGGAAGGAAATACTAATTATTTTGTCAAAATAACGTTATATTCGCGTTCAGCACCTCAAATTACCCCTTTTCGCAGTTTTTTGACAAAACTGAAAAAATGCAAAAAAGTTTGGTCAAATTGACCATTTTGGCACTTTGCCAGGGTTGCCAAAGTGGAACAGAGCATACAACGCAGACCAAAACGTATCAAATGATACCCCTGCACATATATATTACGTTGCAATAGAAATACAGAACGAGCAGTTACCCATTAAAGCGTTATACATCGTGAAAATCGTGAAAAATCATGTTTTCAACGGTATCACAGGGGGGTGCACCAGTTCTGGCTACTACGTAAGTCTGACAACAAAACTAATAGCACGCTGCAATGCACAGTATATGGGTTTATAATCGAATACAAGACGACAGGCCTCCATCTATAACCGTGTTGGCTGCACTGCCCGTAGGTAGCCTACCCCCATAATACACGTACAGTTTCCCGAGCCCCCTCCCCAGTGCTACAGTGGCACGATCGACTCCAAAATAGCAGATGCACTACAACCCCACTACACTACCATGCATGCAAAAGATCAGACTTGGGCTGTTCGCGTGACGTCTCAAAAGCTGGCACATATTTTTACCGGACTTTGCCATTTTTCGAGGCCCAAAAAAGGGGTTTCCCCCCTCCCAGCAGAGCCAAAACGGCAAAAGCCTAGAACACCATTTTGCTAATGCCTCTATTCCCAACCAGATTGAATATAAATAGCACAAAAAAGTGCCCCGCCAATGTGTATTTCTTGAGATTTGCGACCGGGAAAAAAAAAAGGAAAAATCCGAGTTTGCGGGAGACGATTTTTCATATCTCGGGTAATACCCAACCGATTTGCCTGAAATTTGGTCAGCATGTAGCCGTCCCCCAGGCAAGTACACATACTAAATTAAAACAGATTTGCTTGCATAAATTTTCAGTTATTAAAAAAATTCATTTTAAAATCTCGCAATATGGTGTGTGGGTCCTATTCTAGGGTTTGGCGCTATCGCGCCAACCCTGATACAGTATATACGTACGCAACTGGACTTCTACAAAATAGGCGAAAAATTGTTCATTACGTTGGTATTCGACAATCCCGATCCCGATCACTTCCCGATGGATCAATCATAAACTCAATTTTTCGAGCGTTTCGTTGCCGCTCGCCGGCCTTTTTAATTAATGTCTACAATAGTTTTTGTCGTAGCAAACTCAAGTATGCCAGCGAAGTATGGAACCCACACTTCTTAAAAGACATCGATCTAATAGAAAAAGTTCAACGAAATTTCACACGTCGACTTCCGGGTCTAGGAAATTTATCCTACGTTGATCGGCTAGCCAAACTAAAGATGGAATCACTCGAGCTTAGAAGAATGTAGAGGGATCTTGAAGCAGTTTATAAAATGTTTTATGGCTATGTTAGCTTGAATATTCACGAGTTTTTTATTTTGCAACCGAATTCCAGTATTACCAGATGTCACAGCAAAAAGCTATTTATCACTAGATCTAGGCTTGATTTACGAAAATATTTTTTTGCAAACCGTGTGGTGCCCATTTGGAACGCATTACCTGAGAAAGTGCATCTTCCCTATCATCGTTTAAAAATCAACTCCGTAGTATATATTGATTTATCTTCATATCTAAAAGGCAGGGCTCTAGTAGCCGGATAATCGGCCCAGCCCGTGCCTGCAACCAGTACGTCTTTATTTAATTTTCCATAGCTTTTTTTGTATTTTTTTGTGTGTAGTTGATCCAGTATTTTGTTGTTTGCGCTACGTTTGCGTTGTTGTGTATTTCTACATTGTCTGGTGCAATAAACTATCTATCTATCTATCTATCTATCTATCTATCTATCTATCTATCTATCTATCTATCTATCTATCTATCTATCTATCTATCTATCTATCTATCTATCTATCTATCTATCTATCTATCTATCTATCTATCTATCTATCTAACCTTTTGTCTTTACCTGTCTTTATAAAGTTTCGACATAACCACTGTAATGCTTTGACTAATTTGTGTGATACCTGTGTCGGAACGGAACCATACTATATACCGAGTATATATGTTGCATTTAATGTGTACAATCATTTAATTTGTAACTCGATTCAATGTTACAGTAAAGTGCAATAACCCGACTTATACTGCACGCAGCAGCGTGCAGTCTACTTATACTGCACGCTATACTCGAATCGATTTACAAGTCACTTATAGCACTGGTGGTTGTGCTAAAAGTAATTGATACGCATGTGTGAAACCCTCGTGCAGGTGCACTCGTGCGCTTCGCGCACTCGTGCTCCTGCACTCGGAGTTTCACAGAAACATGCGTATAAATCACTTATAGCACGCCAACCAGTGCTATAACCCATACGTATACATTAAATGGAAAAATCATTCAATGTATACATTAAATGGCCGTTTTATGTAATGTGTACACAGATGTACATGGGGGGGGGGTTCGGGGGGGGGCAAGCCCCCCCCCCCAGATTTGAAATTCCGGGACAAGCCCCCCCTCAGATTTGACCAGTCGGGACAAGCCCCCCTCTCTGAAACCCCAAAATCGCTTCAGATTGCCGTAAAATGCTTCAAAAATGACCAAAAAAACGAAAAAATCGCTAAAAATATGGGAATTTCGCAAAAATTTCCCATTTTTGTGTTTTTGGGACAAAATATCGGGACAAGCCCCCCTAAAATGTCGAAAATTTCGGGACAAGCCCCCCCCCCAAACCGAGACCCCGTGTACATGTATGAATGTGTACATTACATAACAACCTCTGTAATGTGCACAGAACGCAACAGGGTGTACTTGATATCTGTTTATTTGAGTGATAATTAAAGCAGCCATATTTACTTTTGACTTCGTAAAGCTTTGGTTTCGACTTTGTAAAATCCGGCCGTGTTACTTCCAGTATGGCTCCGATGAGGTCAACTAGGTCAACCTGACAACGACTGTTGAAATCATGAGAACGCACAGGATTTACTACGGTTGCCTTTTGTGTTTTACGGTTCCGTTTCTCCAGACATAGTTGACTTGACAGCTTTCTATGTAACACCGAATTGCATCTTGAGTAATATTCGCAGTTTTTTTTACATTACAGAGATGCAAGGGGTGAATTGGCGAGGGAGGGGTGCCCGACCCCTGGCGGAAAGGGGGGTGGTATTTTTCGACGACAGCCGAAAATTATTCAGAATTTTTCGATTTTCAACTCATTTTTGGGGTACTTATTTCGCCGCAGGCGAAAATTTTTTGCGATTTTTCAACTTTTTACTCATTTTTGAGGCACTTGCTTGGCCATCTGAGGGGGGGTGGGAGGTTGGGGGTGCCGGATGTCTGAGGGGGGGGGGAGGGTGGACCCCCCCTACCCCCCCCTATGTGCATCTATATACATCCGGTTCATTCCAGGATGGTTGTGGGATTCATGAATTTATTTGATTTTATCATAAAGTCTCCTTTAGCTACGAAAAATAGCACGGGGTCAGATGCATCCACTCCTTTTTAATCAATCGCTCAACACCTCCGAAGCCCAATAGTCACATCTCCTGATGATGTTCCATTGTAGGACAGTTTTTTTGGCGGCTGGGCTGGCTATGTGATCTTTGAGAGTTTGCAGAAATTCTTGGTATTGCATTTTGTTCACATTACATAGGTAGTTATCATGTAATGTACACATTACATAAAACTGCCATTTAATGTATACATTAAATGACTTTTCCATTTAATGTATACTTTAAATGATTGTGCACATTAAATGCAACATATACGTATTATACGTATATTATATATCTTGTACATATACATAATATCCAAAATGAAACAAATCAAGCTCACTTGTGAGAACTAGGTACTTAGCGCCAATAAAAGTTTGGTGAAAAAATACTTACGTAAGTAAATACATGCGAGGGATTAAAAATGTTACAATGTCACTATTCTCTATCCACTGAAAAACTGCATTCACGCGCATGCGCTATCTGTAACTTTTTTGTACATATATAAAAATTTAGCAACTAGCAAGCGCATAGTCTCAGTGTTACGTAAGCTCTTCTCTAAACATAATCTGTATACATATTACATTAAAATCAACCAGCATAAAAGCAGGATTACAAATATGACACCACCAGACAAGCCGACAGAGGTTTATAAAGCTATCTCTATATTCCCAATATGTGAAAAAAACGAATGGTGTGTGTGTGTGTGATAAATGTATATATAAATAAGCTGACTGCAATTAAAGAACGTAAGTAAACCAACCATAAACTGTACAGATTAAAAAATCTTTTTAAATTTTTTACCATCTCTCACAGCCATAGTATTCTTGCTAGTTGCTGTAGAATTAAGGCTGTTTTCGCCATCTCAAGAAGTACGAGCCCGTGTGGGAGCACCAAATGGATACTTACACAGAAGTAACCAAACAAACATGTGAACGTGTCGGATAAGCACCACCTGGTGTTCGAGAGAAAACGAAGTGGGGCCATACATGTAGTTGGGGGGGATGGGGAGGGAAGCTAGCGATCGACCGGAGGCTCCAGATCCGGCAAAAAAAGTACCGGAGCCGGAGAATTTTCATTGTTCAAACTTAGGTAAAAAGTTTGAGAAAAAAATCACTAGGTTAACGAAACGGTTCGAAGGTTGCAGAACTTTATTACTGCCAGTTGTAATGGAGGTGACTACCCTTCTCTAGCATTATGTATTTTTACGTCTCAAATTCTCACAATTTTTTCTAGGGGCTGCCGCCCCTAGACCCCTATAGGCAACTACGTGACTCACTGATTTGAACTTGACTTTTAGCTCTGATGTTTTCGGCCGGTCAAATTTAATACAATGTTTGCATGTGCTGTTATTTCGCAAATTTTTGTGTTAAAATAGCAAAAAAGTTTATTTTTACACATTACAAAAATCGAAAAGTCATTCTTCCCAAAGTTTTTCGCCGGCTACGCGACTGATATACGCCTAATTCCAAATTTGTCTATTTTTGGGGGTATAGGTCTATGTATATCTTGTCTATGCATATCTCTAGGTATAGGTATAGGTATAGGTCACGACAAATTTGCAAGGTTGGACTAAAAGGGGGAGGTTTAGACGGCCACCCTGAACAACCACCTCCTTCTGACTCCTGACTGTGCCCTTGCCACCGCAGTCAAAATGCCATACTGGCCAATTTGACCAAAGTTTTGACCTTTTATCAATGTTGAAGAAAATTTTTTGTAAGATCACCCAAAACCGGGACCAGTCAGCGGCCAACTACTGGTCGTATGAGCGTGTAAAGAATTGTATAGAAATGGGGCGTTACACTTAAAGAATGCTGTTTCGAAAAAAAATTGAAAATTTTTTCACAAATGTCAACATTTTTTACTAATTGAATTTTTTTTGAAAAACACTGCCTCCTATGTCCGGCTCCGGCTCCGGCATTTTATATCCGGCCCCGGCTCCGGCAAAATTTTACCTCAAGTCGTTCGCTAGGGAAGACCCCCCCAAAATTCGGACCCGGGGGAGGGACGGGAGTCCCGTCAGGGGGGAAAGCGGGGGAAGGGTCCCGGCGGGAGTAAAATTTTGGCCAAAATTCGAAAAAAATTAGTATTTTTTCGTAAAATTTAAGCGACGCTACATAAAACAGCATCATGCGTGTATGTCCCAGGTTAAATATCCCATCGCAATCGCTAAATAAATCTGGTCCATCTAAAGTCTTAAAAATTTAAATATATAACATCTTAAAAATTCCCATTTGTCCTTTGCAGAAAACAGAAAAGACAGACCGTTTAGTTTATGTAAACATTATCGTCGTCAAAAACCAGCACAGCTTAGCTGCATGTCTAAATTTAGTCACGATTTAGTCTTCTATTTGTTTTGGAACTGGCAACTTGCCAGTGGCAAGTGAAATTTGCAACAAACACAAAAACAAAAAATTTGTTAATTGTCGAAAGACCATTTTCACTTGCATTTGTGAGCCATTTGTAGCCAGGGTGGGAATGAAGGGATTTGCCAACTTCCGAAATGTTTAAAATACAAAAGGGTTTTTTAGTTTTGTGGTTTTCCCCTTTCGATTTCTGTGGCCTGGTCAGAAAAAATTTCCGATAAGTTTCTAGTTGGCTATTGAGTATTGACAATGACTAACGAATTGACCTAAAAATCAATAAGATCTACATATCTATTAGCGGGCTTTCAGCTCTACATATCCCCAGACCAGACCCCTGCAACTGCATCTTAAATTGTTAATATTCTGTAGCTCTAATACTTCGCCAGCCAGTCAGTCCAGCCATTTTTGGGGTATATATACTATTTTTTCCCGCCTCTCACAGCCACTGCATTCTTGCTGTAGAATTCAGGCTGTCCTCGCCAGCTCAGGTAACACGAGCCCGCGAGGGAACACCAGATGCATACTCAAACCATACATGTATATATGAGGGGGGGACCCCCCCCAAATCGAGGAGCCGGGGGGAGTGTCCCCAAAATTAGGGCAAAATTTAGAAAAAATGGGCCTTTTTCGCTAAATTTTTACAAAATTTTGCAAAATTTAGGGCATTTTTGGTCGATCAGGGGGAGTCCCCAAAATTTGGCCGGAGAGGCCCCCCCAAAATTTTGACCCCGTTACATGTATGACTCAAACGAAAGCAAATATATGTAAGCGTGAGGGATGTGCGAGTATGCACCTGGTATCCGAGAGATAAACGGTGTGGGGCGTACAGGCACACCTGCATCTACTTATTTTCTAACTTTAAGTCAAATTTCAGAATGAAAACATGACTTACAAGAGAGCTACCACGAAACAAAAAAGGCTATTGCCGACCAGCAAAACCTAAGGTTTGCCCACAAAAACGACGATGTCAAAAAATCGAGCGTATTTTTAGTGCAAATAACCGTTGAGAAAAGTTAGAGAAGTTAAAGAAGTAGCTAACGAAATATTAGCTTGAAAAATAGTGTATTTTTGTCAATGTCGCTCAACGTAATTTGCAATTTTTAAGAAAAGTATGCCTACATAAACGACTTTTAAAAAAGTTGCGGTCACCGATTCGCTGCGGGAAACCGTTCTAAAAAGTAACAAAAGCCATATACAAATGTCTGGGAAACTGATTTGAAGATTTTGCCAAATTAAAACTCCGGTCAAAAATAAATTTCAACTAAACTACATGTTATGTATATCAAACGAAAGCTAATGCACTGCTGAACAACCTTTCTTCAATAACAAAGACCTAAAAACGTGACTGAAAACTGTTATATACTGCCCAAGTCAGTATTCGGAGCTCCACCTTGAACCAGGTTTCGTATATATCATCAGATATTATGTGTTATATTATATAAACACACTATGAAGACCATAAATGTAACGGGGTCAACATTTTTGGGGGGCCTCTCCGACCAAATTTTGGGAACCATACCCCCCAGATCGAAAAAATACCTTAAAATTTGCAAAATTTTGCAAGATTTTCTAAAAAAATGCCGTTTTTACTAAACGCCGTAAAATGCCGTTTTTACTAAATTTGGCCCGAATTTTGGGGACCTTCCCCCGCGGCGTCTTGATTTGGGGGGGAGGTCCCTCCATACCCCCCCCCTAACATGTATGAGAAAACGTGTTGCAGTAATGTATGTAGAGACGTACCTTCATGGCATAAAAGCCTCCATGATCGACCCCGCCTATCTTTCGGACCAAAAACACTTTTCCATAGGCTAAAAAACACACGCAACTGTATGCATAGCAAACTATTATACTGACAGTGGCGGATCCAGGAAGGGGGGCGGCAAAATTTTTTTAATTTTATATAACGGCACCAAATTTTGGGGCACGCCATCCCTCTTTCGTGAGACCCTCAGACAAAGATTAATTCAACTATTACATACCTGGTTTCTGACCAATATTGCTTAAATTTTATAGCAAATCCCTATGCACACGCCGGGTCCCTCCGCTCCTCAGAATTACACCCAGTGATGAGCAGTTTACTGAGCCAAAATTCATGCTGTATATAATTGTCTAACACTGTTAGCTTCAGTTTATTCTGTCTGCAGATTAAAATTTCGCACTTTCGAAAACTTGGACTACACAAAAACAAGCAAAAACATGCGTCTTACGCTTACCGCCAGCGCCAAGTACTTTGACCAATTCGAAATTTTCCAGTGAAACCTGAGTTCCATACGTTCCAATTGGACGACAGCTTTCATTGGCATTTTCTTCTCCAGTTTTACCCTTCTTATTAGCAGCCATCTCGATATTTTTCTGGCTAACTGAAAGCAACGGAAAACAACAAAAATTGCAGTGCAGTTTCCTTTTTTCTTTTTTTTAAGCTATGAGCCCTTGAAATTTACATTTTCAGTGTTTTTGGAAGTGAACTTAGGCAAAAGTTTGAAGTCAAAGATCTGTAATTTTTGTTAGATAGTTTTGTGTGCGTTATGATGTTTTAACTTTTAAGGTGGCGCTCCTGAAATGTGGGTTTTGGCAATTACTTTGAAAACGCGCAAAAATAAACATGCATAGTAAGAACAAAAGTTGATCAGAAGTGAATTTCCTTCAATTTGATGTACATATCACATAAAAAAAATTTTTGAACATTTTTGAGCAAATTTCGTCAAGAAAAATAGATTTTCACGGAAATGCCTTCACAAGCCAGTGCATTTACACGTATGTAATGAATTTGAATGGCTGAAAAACACTAGCAGTAGTGTTTTACTGAAACGTAATTAAAAATTTTGGTGTTTTATTGAGTGTGGTATAATTTTTTTGTGAACTAACGCAATACTTTCTGCATGAGACAGAAATATAGTGCGTGTGAATACAAACGCAAATTTTCGGCTTGCGATTTTAAAAAATTGGCTCAACGAAAAAAGTTAAAATTTGGCACATAAATGTACCTTGTCATCTTCGAGCGGTCGCAAAATTTGATTTTTGGCAAAACGATAGTATCTAGAAAATTTAGCCAAATTTATGTTTTTCAAAAATCGCGATTTTAGTGTTTTTCGATATATCAATCATATTCATCAAAAATGACTTTTTGCGACCGCTCGATCACGTTGAGGCGAGCAAAATGAGCCATTGATTGTGCAACAGCTACTTACTTGCGAAGAGAAATCGCAAGCCGAAATTCCACTCACGTTTGGTCTATAGTGAATGCTAATTTGTATCAATCGACTTCATTTTTTGTATTTAGGCATACTTTTACACCAGCTTGCCATTGTGTATCTAATATTCGCCCCAAACTGCCGTTTTTTGAAAAGTCACATTTCAGGAGCGCCACCTTAAGGCATCGGCATGTATAATAAATGTATAATGTATAATGTATAAATGTATAATGTATAACTCAATGTATGGTGAGTGTAGCATGTGCTTTTAAACTCAATTTAGGGCAATGGTGGGGGCTTCACTTCCGATCCCGAAGGGTACAGTTTTGTGAGTATATACCCCGACATACATAGTATCAAGAGTGTATACATAATAAAGAAGAGTATGACACTTTTGTTCTTTGTGTTTGTCACTTTGTTCTACATACTGTAGCTAATCGGCCGGAACGATGCTCCCGCCGAAATCGCCCTTTTACGCCTTGATTATAAGGGGGGGGGGGGTAACATCCTTAAATGAGGTCATGTCTGGATTCCAGGGAGGACCCCCCTCAAATCAGGGAAGTGTCTTGATTTTAAGGTGGGGTACCCGCGTTTGAGCACACTGACGACTGGTGTCTTGATTTCACGGTCGGAGGGGGGGGCGGGCGGCACACCACCCTCACAACATATTTCGAGCCGTCAGTGTGCTGAAACGAAGGGGGCTGTCCCCCTTGAAATTAAGTCGTAAAAGGCCAGTTCAAGACATATGTTTTCACAAAACGAAAGCGTTTTGCTCCAAATTACAGGTATGCTGGGAAACCAGAAACTGTACAATAATAAGGACAATTAATAAGCTAAACAAAACAAGCAAAGTTTCAGTTTGGCAAGATTGAGAAGACCGTTTTGACGCACACTTTTAATAAATTTTAAAACAATCTAAGAGCCCATTCCTTTACCGAATTAAAGGGTTATTTTTAGTCGGACTAAACCTAAACGGTTTAAAAAGTCATATAAAAATGCCATTCCAAAACTTCCGGATTAAACGGACTTAATTTTTAACGCGCTGCTTTTAATCGGACTAAATGGACTTGTGTGTAACTACTGTATGTAAATGTAACGTAATGTATACACAGTTTAACACGGGGGGGTCTGGGGGGGGGGTCCGGGACCCCCCCCCCCCCCAGATTTTTGATTTTGGTACAAGGGCAAGCAAAATTAAAGCCACGGTACAAGGGCAAGCAAAATTTTTATAAAATTTGCTTTTAAATATGGAAAATAGGTATTTTGGCCACATTTTTAAAAAATTAGTAATGTTTCGCTAAAACACGGTCACTTTTTGTCTGACTTGGTACACGGGTAGTCAAAATGTCGGTACAGGACCCTCCCCCCCGATTGGACCCCCATGTTAATGTATGAATGTATATGTATGTTGTATGTAGTCTAATGTAGTGGTAGTTTTGAAATGGGGTCAGACTAAAATTAAGCAGCTGACGTATTTTAACTCGTTTAGTCCGTTTAACCCGATTTGCCATTCCTAAACTTGGACACTTGGACTTGGACTAAAATAAGTCCAGTCCGTTTAATCCGGTAAAGGAATGGGCGCTAAGTTTACAAACAGATTGATAATTTGAAGGTCACAATTTGACGTCACGACTTTGTGGCTTGATTGCAAACAATGCTATGGCAATTCTGCTGAAACTTGGTCGAAACACACTTGTCGTTTGAGATCCTTGTAATATACAAAGCTCAAAATATGTCTTTCTGTTGAACAAGACTTACAGAAAGGCAAAGCCTTCGCGAATCATTATACTACTATAGCAGGCGGGGAACAAAAAACCCACCCCATTTTTTGGGGGAAAAAACCCACCTTAGTTCCGGCACTTGGGTACGTGGTACAGGTCTGAAAATTTGCCAGCGTATAGTACAGTCCCTGTATGCAAACGTATATAAGCGGTATCCAAAAGGGGTCTCGCTGGTATTTTTTATGAGTCAAAAATTGGACCCCCCCATGGCTCCAAGGGAGGTGAATTTTGGATTTCTCAGCACTAAGAGATGCGAGCTCAAATGTAAAAACAATTTTACAGAGGACTATATACCCTTCCTCTATTCATGACCGCAGTGGCAGGTCCCTACTTCTTTCGTACGAGGGGGCGGGGGGGCATGACCGAAATTAGACGGGGTAAAAAAAACCCATGTGGGGGAAAACCCGCTTTTTGAAAATGGTCTGGTGATGTCGGAAAACCTAGTAGCTACTCCAAAAGACTCATGGTAGTGCAAAAAGACGTTTATTATTAGCACAAATGCGCAAACTGACACTTTCGCGATCGAATTCTGGAATACGGGCCTAACAGTCGGATTTTGTCATTTTGAGGTCCTTTTGGGGTGGAAACGGAAAGTAGTATTTTCTGGAGGGTCGATGGCGTACAAAGTAGCCATAAAGTGCAAATTTTGTATGCATTTGAAGCGTGATCACAACTTTTTAGTTGTTTTCAATGTTTTCAGGCGAAATTAAGGTTTGTTTTCAAATCTGAAAATTCAAAATTTTAAAATGGGCTGCGAAGGGCAGTTTTCAAACTGTGTCCCTGAGGCCCTATAGCAAATCTGCGTATAGTTTTGGTATCAAGGGCCTCTACTACTCCTAATACGTGCCATAGCGTTGAAAAACTACCGCTAACAGACTTTTCGGGTGATTTATGGGGTGGGTTTTTTTCCCCCACATGGGTTTTTTCCCCCAAATGGGTTTTTTTCCTCGGGAAGTTTTTGGCTTCCCGCCAAAAAACGGTAAGAGATAGCTAAATGAAGCCGGCCCCAGCGTTTAGAGCAACGTCAGGCCTACGACAGATTTTTTTGGTTTCCCGTGAAAACGTATAGTCTATGAGCTACATGACGAAATATGAAAATGCGGGTTTTTTTCCCCGCTTGCTATACTCTATTTCATTACTAAAGTATATAAAGCAAAATAAGTTTTTGGCAACATTATTCAGTAAGTACCAAGCAACACTTTTAAGTACATTAACCAGGGCAAGGGTACATTAAGTACAAGGGCAAGCAACATTATAGTGGTGTGGGAAAAGAAACCCTACGCGTTTTGCGGGGAAAAAACCCTAGTGCTTCCTGGCCGGTCCTTTAGACATAGGCCCTTTTTGAGTATGCAGGTGGAAAGCGCATCCCAAACTGACTTACCACACCAATTTTTGTACAGTTCTGAAGCCGGTAGCATTTTTTATGAAATATCAAAATTTCGCAAGTTGAAAAATTTCAAAGTGACAAAATTTTCCAAATTTTTGACTTGTTATAATTTTTCAGAAAAACACTTTTGGCGAACGCCGTTTGCATTTTTCAAGAGAGTTACGTCTCCTCTATACTTATAAAGCTCAAAGGGTTAAATGCAGTTGGGGGGGGGGGGAATAGTGGACCTATTTTTTTTAGTAGAGCACTTTGCTTCAAGAAGCATTTTTGCTTCAAGAACCCTTATTTCATTTTTTGGATTTTCTGAGTTACGACCCCCCCAAATCTGAACCCTCAGTGAGGGACGTTTTCGCAATTTTTTTCCGAAGCGCTTGTTTTTTCCGTTCTAATCGTGTCTAAATGGTGTCAGATTATTGTTTACAATTTTTTAGAATCAAAACAAAAGCTCTTTCACCAGGCACAGGAAAAAATCTGATTACAAAAAAGTTACAAAAATATTACAAAACGGGTTTTGTAATTTTTTTGTAATTTTTTTGTAACTTTTTTGTAATTTTTTTCATTTTTTTGTAATTTTTTTTGTAATTTTTAAAAATTTTATTTTTTTGCTTCAAAATTGGCAAAAACACATTTCAAGACATAAAAAAGGCATCCTGACCTTGAAATAGCTGTATTTTTGATTTTTTTCGATTTTTTGAAATATTTGCTTTTCAACGTTTTGTAATTTTTTTGTAACTTTTTTGTCATTTTTTTGTAATTTTTTTGTAACTTTTTTGTCATTTTTTTGTAATATTTTTGTAACTTTTTTGTAATTTTTTTGTAATTTTTAGAAATTTCATTTTTTTGCTTCAAATTTGGCAAAAATACATTTGAAGACATAAAAAGCATCCTGACTTTGGCCCGTATTCACATACTAACACTAACACTTAGGCCCGTATTCACATACTAAGTGTAACGCTTAAAGTTAGTGTTTACACTAAGTGTTAGCGCTTATAAGCGCTAAGTGTTATTCACATACTTAGTGTTTATTTAAGCGCTTAGCAAACACTAACGCTTAACTTAGCGTTTCAATTTTGTATTCACATACTTAAAATTTAGTGTTTGGCTTAGAATGAAGCGCTTAAGTTTAGGGACCTCGGGAGCTCCCTAAGCGCTAAGCGCTTAAGTAGTGGATGGTTTGGGGAAGGGGTAGGGAGAGTGGGGGAGGTTCTTGGCCGCCATGGGAAGGAAGGGCATGCAATTTAGGATATATTAATGACATTTTCCGACCAATTCGATCCATTTTGCTCGTTTAATCGCCAAAAATAAAAAATGCACTTTGTTGTCCAAATTCGTTTTTTTACATTTTTGAGTAGAGCATCCTAATTGAAGTAATTTTTCTTCAAGAACTTCTATTTGAAAATTTATATTTTTCACGATATGCCCCCTGAAACATGTAGAGCTGATTTTGCATTTCTCAGGAATCCACCTGCTGAAAACATATTTTACAAATTTATAGTTCGAGAAAAATATATATTATTAATAAGAAATAGTAATTTAAATAAATCTATAATCGGATTTATAAATACCAAATGGAAATGCCGATAAATAACGAATTCCAGATCCACATCAAGCAGGGAGCGCACTCCAAGCCAAAGCCAAAACTAAGCACAAAAGTTGCTAAACGCTAAGTTTAGTATAACACTAATTTTTAAGCGTTTATTTTGTGAATAACAGTTTAGTACAAACTAAGCGCTAACACTTAGCAAACGCTTAGCGTTAGTGTGTGAATAGCACTTAGTATGTGAATACGGGCCTTAAAGTTAGTGTAAACACTAACTTTAAGTGCTTCGTAACACTAAATTTAGTGCTACGAAGCACTTAAAGTTAGGGTTTACACTAACTTTAAGTGTTAGTGTTAGTATGTGAATACGGGCCTTTGAAATAACTGTATTTTTAATTTTTTTTCGATTTTTCGAAAAATATGGCATGCTTTTCAACGTTTTGTAATTTTTTTGTAACTTTTTTGTTTTTTTGTAATCTCATTGTTTTGCTTAAAATTTGGCAAAAACACATATAGACATAGAAATTGTGTCTTGACTCTGTAATTGCATTTTAACTTTTTACCATTTTTTGAAATATTTTCTTTTCAGCGTTCTGTATTTTTTCGTCATTTTTCTGTGATTCTGTCATTAATTTTGGTATCATTGAAGTTTTTTTGCAGCTTACATCAACGGTAAAGATAATGCAAAATCGTACTGGTGTTGAAGACGATAGGGATGTCATCCTTTGGATTCAACAAGATTCATGATCCCGTTATATATTAAATATGTATGTATTTGTAATGGTAGAGGCGGGGTCTCCCCCCCCCCCCCCCCCCGGGAAAAATTCCTGGATCCGCCTCTGATATATTTGAAAACATATGATAAAAATATGAAGAAATCTGCACATATTCTGAAAATAAGCATATTAAATATATATATACATACATGTACAGTAGAATACAAATGCATAGTTGCGGGCGGCAAAGCAGAAGGCAAAGCAAAGTTTTTATTTCCAAAATATTAAGCAACAATGAATAAAATATTAAACCCAAATCAACAAAACAAATTAACGAATAAATGGATAGCAAATACATGCTCAAAAACAGAATAAATAAATTACAAAGCAGTACGCAGAAAAAAAAAGTAAAAGAAAATAAGAGCAAACAGCCATAATATCTGGAAATAGGACGGCAGAGGACCTAGTCATTAGGTCGCCTAACCCCCCGCCCCCGCCTTAAGGGGGCGCTCCGGGAATCGGGGGTTACATCGAAAATTGGCAAATAAGTTGGCAAGTGTCAAACTTTACCATACATATATGTAGTATTGCCCAAAAAAACACTGGAGGCAAAATTTCAAATTACGTAATCATGTCACGTGACTCCCAGAGCACCAAACGTGAGTGAATTTTCGGCAAACGATAACTCTGCTTATACTTTGCGTGCAGTTACACTTTATATACCCAAATGTAGCTTATGTGTTTCTCTAGTTGAACATTATTTTGATTTTTAACATTTATGTCGGGTTTGGATAAAAAATTTCATTATGTGTTTTCGAAGTCGAACTCTGAGCAATAAAATTCATATAAAAAAATTTCTAAGCTTTATCTTAAAAAACTAAAAAATTGTTCAACTGCGCAGAGCCTAAGGCTATAATTGTGCAAAATTTTGTAGAAAAATATTTTACCAGCATTTTATAATCGAATGCCGAAAAATTGGTTTTGTATTCACACAGTATATATTTGAGTCTGCTGCTTCTGAAAATATTTTCTTGTGCGATTTTTTTGCACAGAACGCAATAAAATTGTTTTAATTTTTCATTACGACTAATAAAATCTACGTATCGTCTGTTTGGAAAACCTGAAAAAGCGTTGATGCACTGGCTTACTTGCTGAATTTGTGTAAAAGTCGAATAAAATCGGTAATTTGTCCAATTTTTTCCAAATTTTTTGCTATGGAGATATGCACGTCACAACATTAGAAATAGTATTTTGGGCAACTTTCCTTCAAGAATGATAGGTCATTTTGGCTGTTTTTAAAAAATACGGCCCAAATCCTTGATTCCCGGAGCGCCCCCTTAAACTATGCGATCGAGTGCCACTATCTGGCGCATAGGACCACAGCAGCGAGGCCATGGAGATATCGGTAAGATTATGTAGTATACTATAAACTAATTTTAGATCAAAAATTAATCGTCGGTGCTCAAGACTGCTGAGATGAAGATTACGTAAACGTTCCGGGTACGAAATATGACGTAAGCCTGGACTGCGTTTTGTATATGATCGCTGTACACGTTCAACCAGATCTATATTTTTAAGCAAACCCGGTGACCATAATGCAGATCCATATTCAACTAATGGTCGCACGAAGGTCACAAACATGTTGATTAAGAAATTGGTATCTCTGTTTTGAAAACATCTAAAAATATGGGCACTTCTTCTCATTGCTTTCTTAAATATGGCATGACAATGTTCGGAAAATTTACAATCACTAGACAGAATGAAGCCGAGATCTTTTATAGAGGTATTAACGACTAGTCTTGGTCTTGAAGCGGCTAGACACCTTTACTGTTTTTGACCCCGGGATACCCTCTAAAATCTGCAACTTCTATCAAGGCAAGCCGCACAGTTGCGGGGGTCTGGCGGCGGAAGTCTTCGGTCAACTGGAGACGTATCACACATTTTTTCCGACAAAATTTAAAACAACGGATGGGAACGTTACATCAGACAGTGCATTACACATGTAAATGTAGCATAATATACACGTGTAGACATGAAATTGCAGCACAATGCACTTTGATGAATAGGCTTTGATGAAAAATAATAACAAGGAATAGTAAGCCACAAAGTCGCAAGGGTCTGGGGGCCGCAGCCCCCAGAAAAAAATTTGGGGCAATTTTTTATTTTTAGACCAAATTTGCTCAATTGGAGACGTATCAGAAAATTTTTCCGGCCGGACCATAAAAACCAAAGGGGGGCCCTTGTGTAAAAAATCAGTGGGAAAAAATTTCGGGGGGAATTCTTCCCCCTGGGTACGCCCTTGATATGGAGCATAATGTACTCTTGTATAGCAGGCGGGGAAAAAACCCACCCCATTTTTGGGGCGAAAAAAACCTACCCCGGTTCCGGAACTTGGGTATATGGTACAGGTATAAAAATTTGCCAGCGTATAGTACAGTCCCTGTAGGCAAACGTATATATATAAGCGGTATCCAAACGGGGTCTCGTCGGTACTTTTTATGAGTCAAAAATTTTGACCTCCCATTTTTGACCCGACATGGCTCCAAGGAAGGTGAATTTTGGAGTCTCATTTCTTAGCACTAAGAGATGCGAGCTCAAATGTAAAAACACTTTTACAGAGGACTACCCTTCCTCTATTCATGACCGCAGTGGCAGGTCCCTCCTTCTTTCGTACGAGGGGGGGCATGACCGAAATTAGACGGGGTAAAAAAAAACCCATGTGGGGGAAAAAACCCACTTTTTGAAAATGGTCTGGTGATGTCCAAAAACCTAGTAGCTACTCCAAAAGACTCATGGTAGTGCAAAAAAACGTTTATTGTTAACACAAATGCGCATACTGACACTTTCTCGATCGAATTCTGGAATACGGGCCCAATAGTCGGACTTTGTCATTTTGAGGTCCCTTTGGAGCGGAAAGTAGTATTATCTGGTACTATTGCCAGTTTTTTGTATGTTTTTAATTATAACCTGTCAATTTCTTTTGTTTAAACGCCAAATAACCGAATAAAATTAAAATACACATTAAAATACACAATTAATCCCTACTTCTTTCGTACGAGGGATTCTTTCCCTTTCTTTCTTTCAAAAGTTTATAATGGGCTGCGAAGGGCAGTTTTCAACCTTGTCTACCTGAGGCCCCATAGCAAATGTGCGCATAGTTTTGGCATCAGTGGCCTCTACTACTCCTAATACGTGCCATAGCGTTGAAAAACTACCGCTAACACACTTTTCGGGTGATTTATGGGGTGGGTTTTTTCCCCCACATGGGTTTTTCCCCCACATGGGTTTTTTCCCCGGCAAGTTTTTTGCTTCCCGCCAAAAAATGGTAACAGATAGCGAAATGAAACCGGTCCCAGCATTTAGAGCAAGGTTAGGCCTACGACAAAAGTAGTTATTGGCGTCTGTTTGGGAATACAAACCCTCATACTTTTCCAAAGTGAGGATTTGTACTCTCAAACAGACGTCAATACAAAAGTTTGGTTTTAATTTTACCCACCTATTGATAACGATTTCTACTAATAAGCTTTATTTCTGCATGTCTACAAATATTATCAAATCGTAGTAGATATGTATTTATCTGCGTATTT
>JASANF010005450.1:0-60869 GCA_030248245.1 Trissonchulus sp. WLG1_4
CCAAAAAGTATCATAACTTATTTGGATTTTTCAGATTTCTATTTGTCTAGCTTGTTTCCTCAAGTTTTTCGCGTTTAGAGACTTTTAAAAGTTTAGATTCCACAAGATTCAAACTGTATTCCACAAGTTGAAGTTGCAGGACGCTTTGGTGAGAGCTGTTCAATTACGCGCTTGACGTTAACAGATAACATAAACTTTTACGAACACTAATCTACATACTTAACCACTAAATTGCGCTCTTGACTACCCACTGCGACTTTTCACGTTTATGAATCTATCCTGCAAGATTTAGGTCTGTACTGACGGCATGCAATACCTGCTGCGGTTCTTGCTAGGTCCTTGCTACGCCTAAACCAACCTGCCCAGAGCCCCGTTGGAACCTCGTAGTCTAAACCCGGTCCTCCGGGCAACTTGGCTAAAGGCTCTTCTGAACCCGAGTCCGCGAAAGTATCAGGCCCCCCTCTGCAGTGACCGTCTCCGTCTTGTGTTCCTTTTGTGGCTGCCCGTAATTGTAGAGCGTCCTGCTCTGGTATGGCGACCTTTTTAGCTTTCTTCTTCTCATCGACCCCTCACTCACCTCGACGAGATCTCAACCTCTCTGGGGAAGAATCTGTCTGATGCGTTCTGTCTGGTTTCGATGATTCCGATGAGCTTCTCGACCTTTCGCTTTGCCAACTTGTCTCCTGAGCGTGAAAGTTGTCCTTAAAGAGTGTTGAGTCTATTTAGGATCTGTGCGTTGAACTGGTGCTTTTTCCTCGTTACCCTTAGACCGGAATGTTATTGCAGGATCTGGGCCCAATTTTACAAAAATTTTAACGGCCTGTTGAATGTTCTCCTTTAAAAAAATTTCATTTTTATAAAAATTAAAATTGTATAAAAACGCTCCGTTGAGCTCAATGCTCCGAAGTCTTTATAAAATTGGCTAAAATTTCAACGGCTTACGATTACAAAAAATATCACCGGCTTCATTGTTGAGCTCAGCGGAAATTTTGTGCACGAAATTTGTTTTATCATAGAACAATTGCAAAACTCTAACGGCACTGTTAAGCCAAACGGGGAACTATATTATTGAAAAAGTAGGTATATCCTGTTGCGCCACAGCGCATGAGAAAGGTTATACTTGATTTCAGTAGTATTTCTCATATCTGTGCAAAAACATACGTACCTGCTATTTCGGGTAAATTGGATTTCTATTGTTACCAAAAACAACATTTCAACTTAACCCTTTCATGCCTGGAGGGACCATATGGCAACAACGTTCTGAATACCCTATCTGAGTCTATATACCTTGGCTAGTTAGCTCTAGTCAGCTAATGCTCGAACCTTTTATTTACCAATTGTATATCTTTGTAGAAAAATAGTAGTGGTCGCCTGGTTTGAACGAAGGATTTTCTCAGCACCTTTGAGTTCGACGGAGAGACATAATTTTTATCAAATTGTTATTGAAATTTTTTAACGGAGCCGTTGAAAACTTTCAACTGAGGCTTTATAAAATCCAATTTAATTTCAACGGTTTCGTTGAAATTTCCAGAGAGCATTATCTTTAGAATGAAATGTCGGTAAAAATGAAAGACTTTGAGAACAAAATAGTAGTAGTTGCCTGATTTGAACGGATAATTTTCAACGTTTCCGTTAAGTTCAACGGACCTTAAAAATTTTTTTAGAATTGGCTGATTTTTAAACGGCTCCGTTGAACTGAACGGCGCCGTTGAGTTCAAGAGCCGTTAAAATCTTTATAAAATTGGGCCCTGATCTCAGCTGGGAAAGCACCTCCTCACGCAGCGCAATAAGTTAGCATCTAAGATACGACTGCATTTCGACCGCAAATGTGTGGGGATCAAGATTGACTGAAATACTAACAACGCACTTCGATAAATATTTAATTCAATTCAGCAATATGTGGGGATCGAATTTGACTTAAATACGAACAATACTTATGCCCGTAATAAGTAGTTTAGTTTAGGGATTAACAATTTAGCAATTAATTATTGTTATATAGTGACTGGTATTTAATAATATTAATATTAGTACAATAGATAACCATTATGTCTGGATATAAGATAAGTTGGCATTACGCATTTCCGATTGTATTGACTACTGTACGAGCTAAACATCAATTCTGGAGTTTATAGGGTATTATGACTACAGATTTAGGTAGCGTAGAAAAGCTGGGAAACTGGTCATTACCTGATTGGTTCATCTACTACCTGACTGTGATGCCTCGTCTGGCAATCCATCGTGTTGGGAATCTTGGGCGTTGTTGCTGCTTTCCAACACTGGAGGTGCTCATTCTGCATGGCGATTTGGCTGACCATTGTCGGACAAGAGGGCCAAAAATATGGCGACCGACAAAATTTTCAGAAGCCGAAAAAACAGGCTTTTTAAAACGACCAGTTTGATGCGACAGAAGCAACGTGAATGACCGCGCCAACTCACATCTTTTGCTTGCCTATATAATTTGCATATGTCACTGCACACCGTGTACGTGACACCTAACCGTCCACTTGTGCTTGCGCAGCCAAACTGTTAGTTATGTACAGTCACTATTTTTACGCAGCGGCCTCAGCCCCCGCGTATATACTATATTGCAATCGTCTTATATGATTGCATGTACTTCTACTGTAAACCTGTAGGCAGGTCTTGAAAAAGCACTGTTTGTGTGGGCATGTGTAGCATTCTGTGCACGTAGTTCTATATGATATTATATGCTATGCTTTACGTACTTGGCGATATAAGACGGTTGATCTGCAAAACCGTTTGTGCGAGCGTGTGTCAGATCATACATGGAAAGTAATATTATTGAAAAGTGTTTTGACAAAACCTGTTGGGACAATGTTTCATAGATTATTTATTAGCGCGTTGAAGACTAGAAATTTCAGACTTTACATTTCCGGCGGCAAGTGATGTGGATCGTAAAGCCGGGTCAGATTGGCTCGCAGTAACTGCCTTAGCAAATTGCCTGATTGTAACGACATTAAAATTTTAGCTCCGCGATTAGGGTCGGTCATCGGTCTCGCTCAAAATTTTCGTAATTTGAAAAAATTCAGCGTTATTTAAGAATCTTTTCGAGCTATCCGTCAACTGTAGAAGTCTAACTATTTACTCTTCATTACTTTATTCTAACTATTTATTGTAATATCATTTTTTATAGTGGTAGAAGACAAAAGTTTAATACCTAAGCGGACGGGAGGTTTCACATCATTTGGAAGTCGCTGATAACACGTACTGAAATGTGTCCGTTTGACATCCCGTACCCTAATTTTTGCCAACAAAAGCATTCAGATTTGACACTGGTAGTTGCTGCGGCAGAGTTCATGAGGTTACTCACGATCGCGTTTACCTCTCGCATACACCACATGGAAAACCAGCCACCGCACGTAATCTGCATGTCAGATGACCAAAAACATTCTATAGGCTGACCAAAAGCCTATGCTCCGTTCGGCGTTTTGCAAATTAAAGTAAAATTTCTTTTGGAAATTTAGTGTGTTAGTTGGTTCCGCAGTTAGTAATATGTAAGTTAACCCTCAATTAGGTTTCTTTTTTCAACAAAACAGTCACCTCACTTTCTCCAAATTTTACTATACTTTAGATGTAACTGAGCTTCATGAATATATACTGGCGTCAGAGGCTGCCGACATATAGCTGAAGTTGACACGCGATTTTATGCTGCATATTGTACAGGCAAATTTAGACTCATTATTTTACTGTAGCTGCATAAGATAATTGTGCCCTATGAGTTTTTTGATATGGCAACATTTTTCACCATTAGCGCTGACATTAGTGGCTAGCATCTAGAAATTGATAATAAGACTGAGAGTTGTCATGTCTACATAGTTATACATGTTGGCATTAATATTTTGGTGCCGCGTTTTATATTTGAAGAATATCCTTAGCACTGTAAGCATGTCGCAGCAAACTCTATTCAAAATTAATTGTAACTCTGTCGCAACGTGCTTGTTTCCACAAAACAATATATATTCACCAAATTTGCAACATCCAAAAATGTATACACACGTGTAATTCGGGGGAAGGGTTGGGACTGAGAGGGGGAAGACTATAAATTGAGTCTAGAGAGTGTGGCCCCACCACTGGTAAAATGGGAGGGTCTTGGTGAGAAAAATTTCGGCCAAAAATTGAAAAATCAAGATTTAGTAAGAAATTTTTAGAATTTTGGCCAAAATTGTCAAAATGGAAAATGTTTTGGTCACAAAAGGTGAAATTGCTCATATGGGAAAGAGGGGTGTCAAAACTCAGTAGACTCAATGGGGGGCCTACACACGATGGAGGGATACCGAAATAGTTTCCGCTGTTTCTTGTCAAATGTTTATACTGCATAACTAAAAAGTTAAAAATGTGATATTATTTCGCGTAAAGTGTGAAGAGTATAGAGCTTTATTTCATGCCCAACCCAAACCTAAAACATTATGCCTGCTTTTTTGCTTTTTTCTATTTTTCGTGCCTTTTGCTAAATCCATGCCACAGATAAAAGCTCACCCGACCTACCCATTTAGCATCTTCCACCGTATCCCTTTTTCAGTTGCATTATTCATCCGTAACACCAGATATAGGTTCAAATCATTTATGGGTTAAAAAATCCAAGAGTCTTGATAAAACTCAACCCTTTTTGTGAAACTACTGTGATAAATTTCTAAGTCTGATAAAATTTGTTTAGAAATCACTATTTTAGGGATATATTTAAAACTAAATGCTTGACGAAGTATTTGAAAAGAAAAGTTTGGTTCGGGAACTACCAGTCCATCCGACCCGACCCGAAATCCGTCCTGATTTTCTTCTGGTATGCAAACCAGAGTCGTGGGGGTTTTTCCAAGTTGTTTTTCTAAAGAAACAATAGTACGCGTAGAAAAAAACCCTTTTCATATTTCGTCATGTATCATAGACTATACAATTTTGTTTCAGGGACCTGTCGTAGGCCTAACCTTGTCTCAAATCTGAACGGTCTCATTTCGCTTCTCTTACTGTTTTTGCGAGAAGCCCAAAACTTGCCGGGGAAAAACCCACTAGGGCAAATGCCAAATGAAAAGTGTAGCTGTAGTTTTTCACATATGGCGCGTATTCGGGGTAGAGAGGCCGATACAAAATATACGCAGATTTGCTATGGGGCCTCATGTACACAAGTTAAAACTGCCCTTTCCTGCCCATAAAAATTTTGAATTTTCAGACATGAAAAAAAAATTATTTCGCTAAAACGTTGAAAACAACTAAAAAGTTAACTTGGTTAATTAAAAACATAAAAATGAAATTGTATTAGAGAATTCATTTCGCTCTAAAGGTAGCTAAAACGACTATTCGATATTAGGCCAGGTAGTTTCAGAATTTTCAATCGATAAATACATATTGCATTTTTGTTATAATAGTCTTTTTGCTTATCATACTACCATGGTTTGGAGCAGCTACTAGGCTTTTTGAACTTTCAAAAAGTGGCGTTTTCATGGGTTTTTATCCATCTAAATTCGGTCTATGCCCTTCCCTCTTGTACAAAGAAGGAAGACCGCATGCGGTATGAATAGAGAAAGATTTCCTCTGTGAATTCTTTTGACATTTGAGCTAGCATCTTTTAGTGCTGAGAAATTAGTGAGACTAAATTAACTCCTTGAAGCTAGTATCATCGAATTGTACCAATACCAAGTTCCCGAACCGGGGTGGGTTTTCAAGTGGGGGTTTTTTCCACCCGGTATCCCTGTTGTACGAAAAAATAAGTTTCTTTTAACCAATTTTCAATTCAAATTTGTAGGATATATATATTAATAGATATAGTAATATATATATATCAGTCATTTTTCAGTGAGTCATCGAAGGTTGAACTTAAAATGAAATTTTTTTTAATATTTTGTGAGCTCTAGGGCAGAGAAGCGAAAACGATAGCTCTAACATTTTTTGCGAGTTATGGCTAAAAAACAATTGGAAGGTTAAAACTGTAAATTTAGTGACTTACACTATTATTTTTACATTTAATTTGTACAGGTTTTTGATGCTTTTTATTATGTTCAGATATACAGATAGTCAGTGAAAGTTTAGTAGATGGTAGCAGGCCTCAGCCAGAGCGCGAATGGAAAAGTTTTTTTAAACTTTTTTATTTAATGTGTTATCTACGAATCTGCGGGTACATTTTTATTAATACTGTGAAAAGTAAGTAAGGTTATGGCTGTATAATTTATATAAAATTCTAGGTGACAGTATTTTTTTGGACCTGAATGTTGAAAAATTGATTTTCGGCAATTTGTGTTTCGCCCTTTTAAGATGACTACGCTACAATCACAGGAACCTTTTGCAAGTATTATGGAGAATTTAGAGAAATGTTGTACACGTATGCAAATTATATGCCATTCCAGGTGGACAAGCATATATTTTTGACCCTGAATGTGAAAAATCATGTTTCAAATCTTGTGTTTCGCTCTCGTTAAGATAGAACCCTACTCCCCAAACACAAAAAACACAAAACTAAAATCACAAGGTCTTTTGCAATATTATACAATGTACATTTAAAAATTATTACTTTAAATTTCTCTCATAATACTTGCAAAAGGTTACCTTGCTATTAGTAGCATTATCTGTTAAGAGAGCGAAACAAAGATTAGCCGAAAAACCATGATTTTTAACATTCAGGGTCAAAAATATATCCTAGTCTACCTGGAATTGCAAATAATTTGCATAACGTGTACAATATTTCCTTTAAATTTCTCTCATAATGCTTGCAAAAGGTTACCTTGGTGATTAGTAGCGGTAGTCTATCTGTAACGAGAGCGAAACACAAGATTTGCCGAAAAATCATGATTTTTCAACATTCAGGGTCGAAAAATATATGCTTGTCCACCTGGAATTGCATATAAGTTGCGAACGTGTACTACATTTACTTTAAATTTCTCTCATAATACTTGCAAAAGGTAACCTTGGTGATTAGTAGCGGTAGTCAATCTGTAAGAAGGGCGAAACATAAAATTTGCCGAAAAATCATGATTTTTCAACATTTAGGGTCCAAAAAAATATGCCTGTCCACCTAGAATTTTATATAAATTATAGAGCCAGTAGGACCTTGAGCTTAGCTTTTCACAGTATTAATCAAAAATGGTTACCCGCAGGATTCGGTGAGATAGACACGATTAAATAAAAAAAGTTGTCCAAAAAAAACGGTTTTTTTGCCATTTGGCGAGCTCTGGCTGAGGCCTGAGGCTACCGATCTACGTGAAACTTTGCACTGACGTAGTCTAGTGTATATCTGAACCCATCAACTAAAAAGCATCAAAAACCTGTAACAAATTAAAGTGTAAAAATAATAAGTGTAGAGTCACTAAATCTGACAGTTTTAAACCTTGTCCAAAATCGGTTTTTTAGCCATAACTCGGCAAAAAATCGGTCTAGAGCTATACGGTTTTCGACTTCGTGCTGCCCATAGAGCGGTCTACAAAATATGTGAGCAAGAAAAAAATTTCATTTTTCAAGTTGCCCAACCTTCGGATGACTCACTGAAAAATTGACTGATATGATATATATTGACTGATATTGACTGACTGATATATATATATATATATATATATATATATATATATATATATATATATATATATATATATATATATATATATATATATATATATATATATATATATATATATATATATATATATATATATATATATATATATAAATATATATATCCTACAAATTTGAATTGAAATTGGTTGAAGAAGAAGCTGTATTTTTTCGTACAACAGGGATACCGGGTGGGAAAAAATCCACCCCATCTTTGGGGGAAAAACCCACCCCGGTTCGGGAACTTGGGTATTTGGTACAGGATTACGATTACGATACTAGCTTCAAGGGAGTTGAATTTTGGAGTCTCACTAATTTCTCAGCACTAAAAGATGCTAGCTCAAATGTCAAAAGAATTTCACAGAGGAATATCCTTTCTCTATTCATGACCGCAGTGGCAGGTCCCTCCTTCTTTTGTACAAGAGGGAAGGGCATGACCGAATTTAGATGGGATAAAAAACCCATGTGGGGGAAAACCCCACTTTTTGAAAGTTCAAAAAACCTAGTAGCTGCTCCAAATAACTCATGGTAGTATGATAGAGCAAAAAGACTATTATTAACAAAAATGCGAATACTGTCATTTTATCGATTGAATTCTGAAATACTGGCCTAATAGTCGGAATAGTCGTTTTGAGCTACCTTTGGAGCGAAAATTGGGATTCTCTGATACAATTTCCATTTTTATGTTTTTAATTAAACCAAGTTAACTTTTTAGTTGTTTTCAACGTTTTCAGGCGAAATTAAGGTGTTTTGTTTTCATGTCTGAAAATTCAAAATTTTATAATGGGCAGCGAAGGGCAGTTTTCAAACTTGTGTACATGAGGCCCCATAGCAAATCTGCGTATAGTTTTGGTATCAGGGGCCTCTACTACCCCGAATACGCGCCATAGTGTTGAAAAACTACCGCTAACACACTTTTCGGGTGATTTATGGGGTGGGTTTTCCCCCCACAGGGGTTTTTTCCCCTAAGTGGGTTTTTCCCCGGCAAGTTTTGGGCTTCTCGCAAAAAAACAGTAAGAGATAGCGAAATGAGACCGTTCCCAGCATTTAGAGCAAGGTTAGGCCTACGACAGAGTTCCCTGAAAACAAAATTGTATAGTCTATGGGATACATGACGAAATATGAAAAGGCGTTTTTTTCTACGCGTGCTATATGGTTCTGCTTTAGAAACAAGCTTGGAAAACCCCCACGACTCTGGTTTGCATACCAGAGATGAAAATAGGACGGATCTATTTTCGGGTCGGGTCGGATCGACTGGTAGTCCCCCGACCCGAAACTTTTCTTGTCAAGAATAATACTTCGGGTCAAGCATTTTAGTTTTAAATATATCCCTAAAATAGTGATTTCTAAACAAATTTTATCAGACTTGAGAAATTTATCACAGTAGTTTCACAAAAAGCAAGCTAGGGTTGAGTTTTATCAAGACTCTTGGCATTTTTTAACCATGAATGATTTGAAGCCTATATCGTTGGGTGCTGTACGGATGAAATAATGCAACTGAAAAAGGGATACGGGTCGGATCAGATGCTAAATGGGTCAGGTCGGGTGCGACATTTTTGAGCCGCTTTTATCTGTGGCATGAACCATTTAGCAAAAGGCACAAATAGCAAAAAAATAAAAAAGCAAGCAGGCTAATGTTTTAGGTTTGGGTTGGGCATGAAATAAAGCTCTACTACTCTTCACATTTCTACGCGAAATACATATCACATTTTTAAACTTTTTAGTTTATGCAGTATAAACATCTATACAAATAACAGCGGAAAACTATTGGGTATCCCTCCCCATCTTGGTGAGGCCCCCCCCATTCCTGAGTCTACTGAGTTTTGACACCCCTCTTTCCCATATGACGCAATTTTCACCTTTTGTGACCAACATTTTCCGATTTTGACAATGTTTGGCCAAAATTTCGGTAAAAATTTCTTACTAAATCTTGATTTTTTCAATTTTTGGCCGAAATTTTTTCTCACCAAGACCCTCCCCACTTTTTTACCAGTGGTGGGGCCACACTCTCTCGAGGGACTCAATGTTGGGAGTGAGTCTTCCCCCTCCCAGTTCCAACCCTTCCCCCCCCGAAATTACACGTGTGTATACATTTTTGGATGTTGCAAAGTTTGGTGAATATATATTGTTTTGTGGAAACAAGCACGTTTTGCGAGCAGAGTTACAATTAATTTTGAATAGAGTTTGCTGCGACATGCTTACAGTGCTGAGGATATTCTTCGAATATAAAACGCGGCACCAAAATATTTAATGCCAACATGTATAACTATGTAGACATGACAACTCTCAGTCTTATTATCGATTTCTAGATGCTAGCCACTAATGTCAGCGCTAATGGTGAAAAATGTTGCCATATCAGAAAAACTCATAGGGCACAATTTATCTTATGCAGCTACAGTAAAATAATGAGTCTAAATTTGCCTGTACAATATGCACGCTAGAAATCGCGTGTCAACTTCAGCTATAGTGTCGGCAGCCTCTGACGCCGTATCTGATGTCATGAAGCTCAGTTACATCTAAAGTCTAGTAAAATTTGGAGAAAGTGAGGTGACTGTTTTGTTGAAAAAAGAAACCTAATTGCGGGTTAACTTACATATTACTAACTGCGGAACCAACTAACACACTAAATTTCCAAAAGAAATTTTACTTTAATTTGCAAAACGCCGAACGGAGCATTAGGCTTTTGGGTCAGCCTATAGAATGTTTTTGGTCATCTGACATGCAGATTACGTGCGGTGGCTGGTTTTCCATGTGGTGTATGCGAGAGGTAGACGCGGATCGTGAGTAACCTCATGAACTCTGCCGGCAGCAACTACCAGTGGTCAAATCTGAATGCTTTTGTTGGCAAAAATTAGGGTCACGGATGTCTAAACGGACACATTTCAGTACGTGTTATCACGCGACTTCAATGATGTGAAACCTCCCGTCCGCTTAGGTATTAAACTTTTGTCTTCTACCACTATAAAAATGATATTACAATAAATAGTTAGAGTAAAGTAATGGAGTAAATAGTTAGACTTCTACAGTTGACGGATAGCTCGAAAAGATTCTTAAATAACGCTGAATTTTTTCAAATTACGAAAATTTTGAGCGAGACCGATGACCGACCCTAATCGCGGAGCTAAAATTTTAATGTCGTTACAATCAGGCAATTTGCTAAGGCAGTTACTGCGAGCCAATCTGACCCGGCTTTACGATCCACATCACTTGCCGCCGGAAATGTAAAGTCTGAAATTTCTAGTCTTCAACGCGCTAATAAATAATCTATGAAACATTGTCCCAACAGGTTTTGTCAAAACACTTTTCAATAATATTACTTTCCATGTATGATCTGACACACGCTCGCACAAACGGTTTTGCAGATCAACCGTCTTATATCGCCAAGTACGTAAAGCATAGCATATAATATCATATAGAACTACGTGCACAGAATGCTACACATGCCCACACAAACAGTGCTTTTTCAAGACCTGCCTACAGGTTTACAGTAGAAGTACATGCAATCATATAAGACGATTGCAATATAGTATATACGCGGGGGCTGAGGCCGCTGCGTAAAAATAGTGACTGTACATAACTAACAGTTTGGCTGCGCAAGCACAAGTGGACGGTTAGGTGTCACGTACACGGTGTGCAGTGACATATGCAAATTATATAGGCAAGCAAAAGATGTGAGTTGGCGCGGTCATTCACGTTGCTTCTGTCGCATCAAACTGGTCGTTTTAAAAAGCCTGTTTTTTCGGCTTCTGAAAATTTTGTCGGTCGCCATATTTTTGGCCCTCTTGTCCGACAATGGTCAGCCAAATCGCCATGCAGAATGAGCACCTCCAGTGTTGGAAAGCAGCAACAACGCCCAAGATTCCCAACACGATGGATTGCCAGACGAGGCATCACAGTCAGGTAGTAGATGAACCAATCAGGTAATGACCAGTTTCCCAGCTTTTCTACGCTACCTAAATCTGTAGTCATAATACCCTATAAACTCCAGAATTGATGTTTAGCTCGTACAGTAGTCAATACAATCGGAAATGCGTAATGCCAACTTATCTTATATCCAGACATAATGGTTATCTATTGTACTAATATTAATATTATTAAATACCAGTCACTATATAACAATAATTAATTGCTAAATTGTTAATCCCTAAACTAAACTACTTATTACGGGCATAAGTATTGTTCGTATTTAAGTCAAATTCGATCCCCACATATTGCTGAATTGAATTAAATATTTATCGAAGTGCGTTGTTAGTATTTCAGTCAATCTTGATCCCCACACATTTGCGGTCGAAATGCAGTCGTATCTTAGATGCTAACTTATTGCGCTGCGTGAGGAGGTGCTTTCCCAGCTGAGATCAGGGCCCAATTTTATAAAGATTTTAACGGCTCTTGAACTCAACGGCGCCGTTCAGTTCAACGGAGTCGTTTAAAAATCAGCCAATTCTAAAAAAATTTTTAAGGTCCGTTGAACTTAACGGAAACGTTGAAAATTATCCGTTCAAATCAGGCAACTACTACTATTTTGTTCTCAAAGTCTTTCATTTTTACCGACATTTCATTCTAAAGATAATGCTCTCTGGAAATTTCAACGAAACCGTTGAAATTAAATTGGATTTTATAAAGCCTCAGTTGAAAGTTTTCAACGGCTCCGTTAAAAAATTTCAATAACAATTTGATAAAAATTATGTCTCTCCGTCGAACTCAAAGGTGCTGAGAAAATCCTTCGTTCAAACCAGGCGACCACTACTATTTTTCTACAAAGATATACAATTGGTAAATAAAAGGTTCGAGCATTAGCTGACTAGAGCTAACTAGCCAAGGTATATAGACTCAGATAGGGTATTCAGAACGTTGTTGCCATATGGTCCCTCCAGGCATGAAAGGGTTAAGTTGAAATGTTGTTTTTGGTAACAATAGAAATCCAATTTACCCGAAATAGCAGGTACGTATGTTTTTGCACAGATATGAGAAATACTACTGAAATCAAGTATAACCTTTCTCATGCGCTGTGGCGCAACAGGATATACCTACTTTTTCAATAATATAGTTCCCCGTTTGGCTTAACAGTGCCGTTAGAGTTTTGCAATTGTTCTATGATAAAACAAATTTCGTGCACAAAATTTCCGCTGAGCTCAACAATGAAGCCGGTGATATTTTTTGTAATCGTAAGCCGTTGAAATTTTAGCCAATTTTATAAAGACTTCGGAGCATTGAGCTCAACGGAGCGTTTTTATACAATTTTAATTTTTATAAAAATGAAATTTTTTTAAAGGAGAACATTCAACAGGCCGTTAAAATTTTTGTAAAATTGGGCCCAGATCCTGCAATAACATTCCGGTCTAAGGGTAACGAGAAGAAGCACCAGTTCAACGCACAGATCCTAAATAGACTCAACACTCTTTAAGGACAACTTTCACGCTCAGGAGACAAGTTGGCAAAGCGAAAGGTCGAGAAGCTCATCGGAATCATCGAAACCAGACAGAAACGCATCAGACAGATTCTTCCCCGAGAGGTTGGGATCTCGTCGAGGTCAGTGAGGGGTCAATGAGAAGAAAGCTAAAAAGGTCGCCATACCAGAGCAGGACGCTCTACAATTACGGGCAGCCACAAAAGGAACACAAGACGGAGACGGTCACTGCAGAGGGGGGCCTGATACTTTCGCGGACTCGGGTTCAGAAGAGCCTTTAGCCAAGTTGCCCGGAGGACCGGGTTTGACTACCAAGAAGGGTTCCAACGGGGCTCTGGGCAGGTTGGTTTAGGCGTAGCAAGGACCTAGCAAGAACCGCAGCAGGTATTGCATGCCGTCAGTACAGACCTAAATCTTGCAGGATAGATTCATAAACGTGAAAAGTCGCAGTGGGTAGTCAAGAAAAACCTCGAGTGGTTAAGTATGTAGATTAATTCGGCAAAGTTTATGTTATCTGTTAACGTCAAGCGCGTAATTGGAGGTCTCACCAAAGCGTTCTGGAACTTCAACTTGTGGAATACAGTTTGAATCTTGTGGAATCTAAACTTTCAAAGTCTCTAACGTGGAAAACTTGTGAATACAAGCTAGACAAATAGAAATCTGAAAAATCCAAGTAAGTTATGATACTTTTTGGTCGAACCCAATAATTGGTTTTGACATTAGCGTAACGAATACGTACTGGCGAAGTAGAGTGCTGTAACTGCATAAGTTACGTAACCGCAGCTGGTGTTCAAGAAGACCACTCATGTGTAATTCGTGAAGTGTGATGCTCGATTTTTGGTTGCTGAAAAAGTGCAACTGTTACGGAGTATTAACAGCAAAGTGTTTATATATTTCTGCTAATCAGAAATAACTGAATATCGGCCCAATTTGCAGCTGTTTACCAAGCATTTCTGCTAATCAGAAATTGATTTATTTTACAGATACAACCAGCCCACTCCGATAGCACCCGATACGGACTGACAGCGCCAGACGACCGATATGCCAGAGGGTACAACAGAGTACCAGCTACCAGATACAGTGATCAAAATCGAGGAAGAACTAACAGGTCCCGCTATCTCTAAGAATTTGGAGCCTCTTTCTGTTGGCACTGCCGCAAGCCTGGACATCTGAGGGACAACTGCTACAGACTAAATTACAATCGGCGAGGTCGCGGATCTACCCGATTTGCAGACGAGGTCGATCTACCATGCGGGAGAACACCCATTCTTGGGAATGGTGCAAGTCGATGATGGGAACGACGGTGTGGGTGAGAACAACAAGAAAGCAGCAAAGTCGGCCTGTCAATGGAGGCCCAACACAACTGCCATAGCAGTACTGAATGATGCTGTAACACAAGAAAAGTTTCAAAATATTTTGCAAGATCAGAATATTCGAGGTCTGGCCCGTTAGCCAACAGCATCAAGTGGCCGGAATTTAAGAAGCGGGCCATAAGTCCCAAGTTCTATGTGGCGCAATTTTGCTGGGGTGATAAAATTATTGAGGGTGTGGGTATACCGTCTATCAGTCCAATCCAGACTATACCAACAGCTGCTACTGCTGATGACACCAAAAATAGAGCTAACAGAGATAAACAAACTGTTGAGACCCCATACAGTAAATTCCGAAGAATGTGCAAGCCACGAAGAGGTCGAAGAACTTCTCGTTTTTTTGGAAAAGTCTAAAATTGAACCAAATATTGCCGTCACGTACACACGCTTGTGTACCAATAAGCAAAACCGTATGGACCAAAAACCTCAAGTGGCCCAGCTAAATACAGTTATGGAATTGGCCGAATGAAAAAAGCATTTTATAGAAGAACAGGTAAATCTACTGCGGTTGGAAGAAGAAAAACAGCAGGTGCGCGTGCTAAGCAACCAAATGCTAACTTCAGTCAAGTGGCACACAAAAGGAGTCAGAAAATTTGCAAGACTGGCTGTTTTAACGGTTCGGTCGGTGATCGACTGAAACTGATGGATCCAAGTAACGATCGTACATTTCTGTACGCCATTTGCATCGAAAAGCCTTTTGCAGATGGAGATGCAAGTGATCTGAAACTTCAACCACCAATGAAGTGGGATCTAGACAATGATAAAACGCACGAACTCAGGGCTGACAGGCATTCACCACTATTTAAGCTGTATGAAGTGGTATCTATGACTGACCTAGACAATGGAAGTTTCCGGGTACAATACGCAGCTTTAGCTAAACTAACAGACGAAAGCTACCAACCCGACAGCTTTTTTCTTGTCGCTACCACAGTAGCGACAGGACCTTACATTTGATTTGCCCTAGCGAATTACACGTCTTACGTGTATTCGTTTGGGCAAATGTGTGTATGTGTTTCGTGTAAATTGAGTGTGGTGTGTGATTGTGTTTTGTGTGTAAGCTGGCCCAGGCGGCCAGTCAGCCAACTTTTGTTGTTGTTTGTACTGGTGTTGGTTTTGTGGATTACTGTAGGCCTAAAAATGACAAATTGTGTGTTTTTTATTTCCAAACCGCCAATCAAATTGTATTATTGAGCGACACCTTTTGTGTCAAAAACTAGGACATAAACGAGCAAAGTTCCACCCAGAACTAATAAGTAAAAGGCAACAGCTCAAAAACATTTAAAATCAACTAGTACGTCAACCCCCCTCCAGAACTTGATGACTACCCACGTATGAGTTCCACCCAGAAATTAAAAAGCAATTTAGGGGTACAATCAAAAATAATTAAAAGGACTATGTTCTGTATGCGGCTATCCAATCCGTCCAATAAATAGTGCCAGATTTAGGCTGTCTTCACCAGAATCTAACGATTAGTTCTAAACCTATCAGAAAAGTGCCGAATATTTTTGTGCCAAATATATATCCCATATCCCTTTGACTGTGATTCTGTGAATTGCCAAAAAATTTGCAATTTATGCCTTTAATAAAACTAACTTGCCCCAAAAAGTTTAAAATTTTCCAAAAGGTGTTTGGGGGCTGTAGTCATCGATTTATGCACGTTTATGGATGGAATTGTAAAATTGTGTTATTCTTACATGTAAGGCTCGATTCATACTTACAGCCGTATGTCCGTTCAGCCTGCAGAATGACGTCACTAGCAGCCTAGTGCAGTGGATCAGCCAGCGCATGTGACGTCATTATTTCGTCATTTTGTCGGCTGAACGGACATACGGCTGTAAGTATGAATCGACCCTTACGCGACTTGACAAAAAGTTTACAGTTGGCTACTGGTACTTTGTTACCAAAAATGGCGAACTTTGTCCTAAAGAGACCAGTATTGTACTAAATAGATTCGAAACGTATGATCGTGTATTCCTCAGGTGGTCAGGACGTGAGGCTATTCATACTTACAGCCGTATGTCTCTTCAGCCGGCAAACTTACGAAATAATGACGCCACAATTTGAACTTATACACTATTAGTGGCGATTATTTCTTAATTTTGTCGGCTGGAGAGACATACGGCTATAAACTTGAATTGACTATAATGCCATAAAACCTTTCCGAATGTTAAAAATAAATTGGTGGGTAGCGACAGGTTTAACTTCCTTTGAAGCAATTTCTTCCAAGTGATTTAGATTCTACCGAATATGATTTGCACTAAAAATTACTGTTATTGGTGCAGACCGCAAGGCTGGTCGTGGCCATGGATAAGAACTCTATAAATTTTGCATGAAATTGCTGCTTGTTTGACATATAAACAGCAGATTCTCGAGAAAGTTAAGTGAACGGACGGCCCTCGCAAGCTGCAGACCTGCACTGGTGATTGGGTTAACGGCACGGCACGAGTTTTGTTAACCCTAAAGAGGCTAGTGAAATCGCAGAAGCCATAATAGCTCTGACGGAACAAGCTAATATCGACACGTCTAATATCGTGGTGATAACGCCTTACCGTGCCCAACAAAAGCTAATCTGCCGAAAGTTAAAGCAACAGAGTAATTGTGACATTACAGTCAGTACGATGGACAAATTTCAGTGAAGCGGAAAGGACATAATTATCATTGGCTTTGTAAAAGCTGATGATCGATCTGCTGGATTCCTCCAAGACAAGCGACGCCTGGATGTAGCCCTGATGAGGGCTAGGCGAGCGCTGATAATCATCGCTGATCTGGACAGCCTCTGCCAAAGTGCTGAAATATTCAAGGCACTATACAATTACTGTGCCAACAAAAACTGCATTGTTGATACGGCTGATCCGCGGCAACATTGGACCCAGAAAATGAACGATCACGCTTCGCCTGGCTCCGGCCTCGCAACAGTGTGCGCAGGCGAAGCGTGCACGAAAATGATCGTTCCAGCGCTAGTAAATGGTGCAAAAGTGCATGCTTTACTAGACATTGGGGCGCAAGTAAGCCTTTTACGCTAGGACGCACTGAACGTTGAACCGAAACATGTCAAGCCAGCAACAGTTTAAGCAGTGGTTTTGAATAATTCAAAACTACAACTGTTAGGCTCTGTGGAAGTCTTTATTGAGCTAGGAAATCGAACAACACGTCATCAAGTTCTGCTGTTACCGCGCGAGTGCTCACATGAATTAGTGATCGGACAGGACATACTAGCTTAATGGGGGATAAACTCTCTCATTTCAAAGCATTTAGGCCTCACTATTGATAACAGTCCGTTTTTGTGCGCAGCAGACCTTACTACAGTTTCGGTCCAGTTAGAGTCGATACTTTAACGGTACCCTCTCGAACCAGCGCAATTGTTTCGGGCAAATTGAGCACAGAACCAGCAAACGAGTATGCGGAATGCATATTCGAACCTGAAATAAACGGACCTGACCTCGGTTGCGTTCTAGGCGCCCGTGCTCTTCTACCCAATGCTAGACTATTTCCAGTAGAACTTATGAATGTTAGCCAATATTCATGCACCTTGTACAAAAATTCTACCATTGGTCAAGTCCAAAAAAATCACGAAGCAGCAACATTGGACGAAACTCCTGACGAACCTGTTAATACACAGTTTACAAAGACGGATGCTCAATTTTGCCGGGACAATATAAAAATAAACAACCCCTAGCTGACAACCGAGGACGAAGAAGCTTTGATTAGCTTGCTAGCGGACAATGCCGACGTTTTTGCCGCGTCAAATCGCGACATAGGTCGAGCTAAAATTGTCACGCACAAAATCAAAACGGGTGCACACCCGCCAATCAAGCAAAGTTTGAGACGCGTGCCATACGCTCACAAACAGGTGATCAAAGACAAAGTCTCCAAGATGCCGGACGACAAGATCGTCGAAGAATCCAATTCACCGTGGGCCTCGCCAGTCGTAATGGTGAAAAAAAAGATGGCACGTGGAGATTCTGTGTTGACTATCGAAAACTAAATGCCATCACATACAAAGACCAATTTCCATTGCCAAAAATCGACGATATTTTTGATTCACTTCACGACATGTCATTTTTTAGCTCGCTGGACCTTCGCTCCGGCTATTGGCAAGTAGAAATGAATGCTGATGATAAGGAAAAGACAGCTTTTTTGACAGTTGATGGCCTTTACCAGTTCTCGGTAATGCCTTTCGGGCTATGCAGTGCCCCACATTTCAACGCCTGATGGCCTGTGTGTACTAATGAATCTGATAACTAATAATTGAGCGATAAAAAATTATATGAAACGCTCATTATTAGAACTAATGGAAAAACCACTAATTACTAATCATTAGTAATTAGTAATTAGTAATTCTTTATCAAACCGGGCCCTGCTGTCAGATTCACAAAGTCGCCAAGTTGAAAATATCCAGAACGGCGACATTCGAAGCATTTCAGGCCCAAAATTCGCCGACTTGGCCACGGAACTAGAACGGTTTTGCCTTGGTAATCAAGACAATTATTACCGTTTTGTGATAATCAACTGCGGTGTAAACGTGGCACAGTGCGGATGGAACCAGTGAAAGCCAACTGGAATGCCTTGAAAGACATTTTCAAACGCGTGTAAAAACGCCACCAAGCTCCTCAAATTTCATTGAGCCTACCATTTCCACACCCATTCATTCCGTCTATCGCACAGTTCAACGATTTAATCGAAGGAAAATTTGAAAAGCACTTCCGAGCCCCGCAGTTCCAGGTCATCAACATGGCGCGCACTCACGCCGACGTGTTCTACGACGGCGAAACCAACAGAGTCCGCCGCCGGCTGTTTGACCGACAACAGTTCCACCTGAATCGTGCCGGATTCACCTGCATGTGAAAAGCCAGGACCGCCATTTTCCCCGAAATTTGCTTCATCCGCTTTAAGATGTCACCACAGATCTTACCGAAGGGCCCGAGACCGCGCAAGAACTCCCAACGTCAGCAGCCGCAGAAACGATGACGTTTCTTGCCCAAGGGAGGCCTGTAACGAAGCGCTATTAACTGTACTGCAAAGTGTAAATATACTATGGGGGACGGTCAAACTAATTCCCTAACAAATTCGCATATACGTGTACGTATATTCAGTTGTCTATGGCCAGCTCAGTCTGTATTTTTCCGCTGCCGATTAAAGGCTGTTTTCTGTTGTGCTCATGCCGGTACTGTTCACGCGCGACAAGCGCGTAATTCATTCATGGCTGTAGGGGCCATATGGCACCAACGTTATAAATAGCCTTAAAATAAATATAAATAAATAAATAAGATGTCAGAGTCCGGCTGCCTAGACACAGAAAGTCTCGGCGTGAAAGTGTTAAATTCTAATCGAGTTTCAGCTAGACAACTAGCTGAATGTGTTGGTGGTGTGAAAGCTACTACACCTGCAATAGGAAAAGTCACTCAGTTAATGACTAGAACTTCTCACAGTTTAGTAAATAATTGCGACAAACTAATTTGTATCGTTGACTGACGCGCGCAGCATGTCGTGTGTGTTAGTTTTGGCTTGCTAATCTAAAATAATTTAACGGCAAACCTATTGCCGCCTATAATCAAACGGAATTATTAGTTTTCTCTAATGCTAAGAGTAAGGCCGGAGGAATCTTCGTTACTATTGCCCATACCTCCCACATATGTCATAGGAATTGGCAAGTAGAACAAATGTCAAAAAGCTCAAGTGGCGAGAAGCCACAATTATAGAATTTGCATTGAAATCTTTCACTACACTTTTAAATTGCAGGCTAGTGAAATGGCACACAGATAACCAAAGTGTAATCAAGATTCTTGAAAAAGGAAGCACAGTGTCTAAGTTACAGGATACAGCTATCTCCTTATTTGTTTTATCTGTTTTGCATAATATCCGTTTAGAACTCAATTGGGTGCCCCGTGAGCAGAATGCAATGGCTGGCACAATTAGTAAGATGGTGGATTGGGACGACTGGTCGGTCAGTTGGGACTGTTACCAGAAGCTAGCAGCCGGAAATGAGCCTTACGCCTTCGCCAGATTTGCGTATTCCTCCAATGCGAGAACAAATTGTTTTAGTTCAAGAAACTGGCACCCAGGTACATCAAGGCCTGATGCATTTTTGTTTTCATGGGGCTAGCACAATAATTGGCTGGTCTCCTCTTATATCTGGTACCCCGCATTTTGTCAGAATTGGAAAAGACTCACGCTAAAGGCACATTGATAGTTCCGAAATGGCATCGGCCGTGTTGTGGCCTTTAATCTTTCCTAACGGAAGATACAAGGGTTTGGTTAAGCGCATAGGTAGTTGAGATGGAAGATCCTAACTCCTAATTTTATCATTCCTGAAACCCAGTCCACTTCTATTTTTACACACGATAGCTCAGTCACCTGGCTAGCCGCATTTCTAGACGAACGTTTTTTTGTAAATACACCTACAACTGCTTGTGCTTCTGTGTCTTAGATGTAGTTATGTTCAGTCGGAGCTATCGACCATAGAACATAACCAACAGTTTGGCTGCCCATGCACAAGTGGGCGGTTAGGTGTCACGTGCACGGTGTAACGAATAAATATATCGCGAAAAATTAGCTTACTACTTAACCTGCCGATTGGCCGCATTTTGCTCGTCAAATTTTGCTTTCAGGGCTTCGCATGGTTCTAGCAGTGCAGTTTCTGATAGAGTTCTTCGCGGGCCGGTGGCACGGGATGGGCCGCGGGCCGGGCCCGCAATTGCTATGACATTGCTCGGCCCGCGGCCCGGCCCGCGAAATTGCGGGTCTGTAATTTCCACCGGCCCGCGGGCCGGCTGCGGGCCGGTGGCGGGCCGGGCTGCGGGCCGGGATGCGGGCCGGGATGCGGGCCGGGCCGCTGGCCGGGATGCGGGCCGGGCCGCGGGCCGGGATGCGGGCCGGGCCGCGGGCCGGGATGCGGGCCGGGCCGCGGGCCGGGATGCGGGCCGGGCCGCGGGCCGGGATGCGGGCCGGGCCGCGGGCCGGGATGCGGGCCGGGCCGCGGGCCGGGATGCGGGCCGGGCCGCGGGCCGGGATGCGGGCCGGGCCGCGGGCCGGTGGCGGGCCGGGCCGCGGGCCGGGCTGCACTGATATTGATTTTTGTCACGCCGCTCAGGCTGCTTGCTATAGTGTACGTCTTGTGAAAAGTTACACCAAATGCGCGCACACGATTAGGTATACGCAAATTAGTGTTAGTCGTGTCCATGTGCGTCTGTTGCAGTCTAAGGCTCGATTCATACTTATGCAGCCGTGTTCAACCGACAAATTTACAAAAAAACTACGTCACTTTACGAAAAAACCACGCCCGCGGCCCGGCCCGCAGTTCGGCCCGCGGCCCGGCCCGCAGTTCGGCCCGCGGCCCGCCCGTAGCTCGCCCCGCGGCCCGGCTTGCAGCCCGGCCCGCAGCCCGGCCCGCGGCCCGGCCCACCGCCGGCCCGCGGGCCGGTGGCGGGCCAGGCCCGGCCCGGGCCCGGCCCGCGAAATGTTGATAGTAAAAAAACTCTAGTTTCTGAGCAGTGAAGACAAACCGGCTCCGGTCGAATGCTTACTTCGGAGCCTAACCTTGAGTACCGTCGCATCTTACGTAGCAGCTGTTGGGCGCTGTCTTTGTTGAGCAATTAATGTGGTCCACGCCCCAGCGTGTTCCATCAGCGCCTCCGTTTTTGCCCCGTTTTCTACTATTCTTGCAGGCCCAAGGCAGTTCGTGCCATGTTTTGAAGATGGTAAAAGCTGCCCTACGCTGGTTAAACATGGCCGTCGGTCAAATCGACCCTATCTCTGTAGCGACTCACGCCGTCATTAATGTCACCAAGCCACAAACAAAGCAACCCACCTAGAAAAAGTTGCCGCTTCCGCTCTCCGTCGTTTTTTGTGTCATTCACGATTTTCCATTATCTTTTTACGAAGCAAAAAAAGCCACCTTCGTAGCATTGTCCTTCTTTGGCTTCCTGCGTTTTGACGAATTACGCCTACTGCGATGCATTCATCTGCAGTTCTTCAGATCATTCAACTGTCCATATTGCTCGCTTGAAAATTGATCAATTTTACCAATGCGCTAAAGTAGTGATTGCTCGAGGTACTATAAATCAGTGTCCCGTGAGCATACTCGAAATTGTGCTCTTGCGAAAATCCCTGAAAATTCTGAAAGTCTTATTTTCACCAATCTCGTTAAAAAGGAACCCTCCTCGGCAGTAAGCAGTTATACCACGGCAGAGCCCGAGAGCTAGTTCGGGAAAATTTAATAGTTTTGCAAACCAACCCTAACGCTTACGGTCTTTATAGCTTAAGATTGGGCCGCGCCAGTGCAGTCACTCAGACGGGTGTATCTGACCGTTTATTTAGAAGCACGGTCGTTGGTTATTTGGAACAGCGAAGGATTAATACGTTTTGGATTCTATTCAGGACAGGTTGTAGTTGCAGTCACTCGCAGTTTGCTAATAAGAATTGTTACATTATATTTCTTAACTTCGTTAGTGTGTCATAATTTTTTTCCAATGTAATGCTAACACTTTTTGTGTGCCCGTTGTGCCCGCTCTGTTTGTCTTTTTTGTCATATCTGCGTGTTTTGCTATCATTTTTGCAGCCGCGAGTAGCTATGTATTCTCTTGTCATTTACCTTTTATGTTACATTCGTATTAATGCCCATGTTCTGTTACTTTTTTGTTTTTTTGTTGCCGCTGCAAGTAACTCTTCTTTACGTTTAAACGTTTTCGCTTCAGTTGTATTAATGCCCGTTGTTCTTGTTTGGTTCAAGTTTTTTGCCTTATTTTCCACGTTATGCGCATTCGGTTATTTTCTTTTTATTGTGTAGTGTTAGTTATGTCGTACTTTGTCCTAATCACGCCAATGAATACAAAAGTTACTATTATCTGCGATAGTAAACAGCTTACACTAAACTGCTTGTGCTTGTGTGGCTTAAGTGTAGTAGTTATCTTCGGTCAGAGCTAGCCACAATAGAACATAACCTAAATAATGAGTTTTTGTCGTATTTTATGCACATTTTTTTATTTCAGGGTAGCGTGAACATTTTGTCGGTCCCTGCAATAACTATACATCGAGATCGACTTCAAAATTTTATCTTATATCAGCCGTGAAGCCTGACAAATTCTATTATGGATTGCAATACTAATTACGATGATTGGTTAGACGATGACCAATTTGAATGTTTGCAGTTCATGAATAATTTTTTCGGCCCTATTTACGGTTTGTTTTTATGGCTGTTTTAACGATTTTGGCGATATTTTTTAGACAAACCTATTCACACCTTTTTATGAAAGAGTTTCGAACGCAAATGCACAGGAGTAATCGGCAACGGGGGGTGTGGCAGTGTGAGGGTGCACGGCCACTGCTGGTTGTTGTTCGTTCTTGATGTTGTTTTCATTTTGGCGAGTTACCCTAATGTAGACATCTAGATTTATTTTTTTATTGTATCCAGTGGTCAGCTGGCCACGGTCAGGTTACTAGTGGCAATGGCCACCAACTTGTCCCAAAAAAGGCCAACACGTAACGGGCTAAAAATAGCAGGCATTTCCGGCCAAATTTTAATGGCCACCCTCTGGCCTCTTATATGAACAATGAACATAAAGGAAGACAAGGTAAAAGGTAAAAGGTAAAAGGTAGAAGGTAAAAGGTAAAAGGTAAAACGTAAAAAGTAAAAAGTAAAGAGTAAAGAGTAAAAAGTAAAGAGTAAATAGTAAATAGTAAATAGTAAATAGTAAATAGTAAATACTAAATAGTAAATAACGAACGCGTGTAAGCGAAATCGAAATAGCACTTTTTGTGCTATAGCGCTTTTTTTTATGCGCTATATGCGCTATATGCGCTATATGCGCTATAAGCGCTATAGAATTTGCTATATGCGCTATATGCGCTATAGCGCTTTTTGGGAGTGCTATATGCGCTATTTGCGCTATATGCGCTATCGAAGGTGCTATATGCGCTATATGCGCTATCGAAGGTACTATATGTGCTATTTTTTGGATATGGATGAAACTTCTACAGAAAAATGGCCAGGGGGCATTTGAACCACCCATTACTAGATTGCTAGCTTAACGCTCTACCAACTGAGCTACGCTGGCCTATTGGTGTTTGTGTTAATTACCCTTTAAATAGTGATGCTGATCTTGGATAGCGCTTATAGCACCTGAGGGTGCTATTTGCTCTATTTAGGCGCTATTTTGTGCTATTGGCTAACTTATTGAAAAGTTTTGTACTTTTTAGCACGTATACGATCCCTTAATAAACAAAAAGAATTTTAAAAGTATTTTAAAACTTTTGTTTGTGTTCTGGACGTCGATATAAAAAAATAGTGCATAAATAGCGCATATAGCACAACGATAGCTCATCAAAGTGCTATAAGCGCTATTTTTTTCGTAGGCTTAAAAAATAGCGGTTATAGCACCTGAGGGTGCTATTTGTGCTATTTAGGCGCTTGGACGCTGCTTGAACTTGATTATTTATTATTAATATTATATTATAATGATTATTAACTCATTATTACCTTAAATTATTTCTCGTTCTTTTCCTGCTTAACAAGTAAGTTATATATGTTTTTTGGTTAGGCCGCCGCGTATATACTATAGTGCTGCTGCCTTCTATGATAACATGCAGTTCTGTTACAGCACTGCTGGCAGGTCAGTAAAACACACATGGATTACATCATGGACACCTTAAACGTGATTTAATTTTCAAGTTCTGCAGTAGGGTGTCTATATTCTATTGGGATGTTGGCTTGCCAAGGGACAGATCGTCAAATTTTATACACAACGTCGTCAGCGGCTCATCTACTCTTTGGTTTGTCACACAATCTAGCGAAAAATAACTAACTCAGCACAACACGACAGTGAAGGTCACCCATTTACGTGATTCAGATTTCAGACTTTTGACATGGACTGCAGTTACTGAAGATTTATAAAGTATCTGAACAGAACGTTTAGAACAGTTTATCTGACCTAGTTGGCCAGAAGATATCGGTATATTAACCCATTCATGCGCACTACAAACCTTAGGCACCCAGCGTGATGGATCACCCAACGTATAAAAGTTGGCTAGCTTATTGTAGTCAACTGATCTTCAAATAGTTTTTTCAGGAACCGTACACTAGATCTTTTGATTTAGTGCCCCAACTTCAGTCCTACTGCCACACAACAAAACCTATGCTTAATTAAGCAATGTGCAAATTTGACTTTTTTTCGCAGCAAAAGTTGTATTTTCGTTTTGTCCGCATTATGATATTTGATCGCAACTCCGGCAGTCAGCTTTTTGTGCATCAGAACACAGCGGATATTGTTGTGTATTTCTAGAAGTCAACTATAGCAGATGCACGGCTGCTGTGTTAATACTCTAGGATGAGGTTATATACATGCTAAGCAATGGCACAAAATTTTCACGAAGTTTCAACCATGCGCGCTTATAACTAAAAAACAGTGCGTCTTAGACCCTCAATTGGCTGTTTATGTTTTGTTCACCATAAAACTCTATCGAATGGTGGTTTTGCGAGCTCTCTACGATGCACGTAGCTAGAGCAATGGTTAAACAACTAGAAGGTGTCAGCGTCTGGCTGGCCTGACAGAGAACCTCCAGAGTCAATGAGATAAGTTCAAAATGTTGGCTGTAATAAATTTTGCTGCCGCGTTTTATATTCGAAGAATATCCTCAGCTATGCAAGTATGTCGCAACGAAATCTATTCAAAGTTAATTTAACTTTACTCGCAAAACGTGCTTGTTTGAGTTATAAATCATGTTGGAAGATTGCCTGCAATTTTTACTAATAGAAGCAAAGGATGAAAACCCTACAAGCCCAACACCGGGGGGTGGGGGGTTTGCGCCTACTGAATCTTTTTATCCTTCTAGGGTTTCATTTTGCGTAACCAATAGGAGAGAACAATGGAAAGTTATTTTGGGTAATTGCCTACAACTTTGAATAATAGGAGCGACGGGTGGAAAGCCTCAAAAACCCAACACCGGGGGAGGGGTGGGGGGGAGGTGGGCGCCTACTGAATCTTCGTACCCTTTTAGGTGTAACAATGTGCCCATTAAGACTCGTAAAAACATTCTAAAAAACAGGAATTAATCATACACCCTAAATTCTAAAAAGTAGGTTAATTACTTAAAGTTAACGATCTTTTCATTGTTTTTAAAAATAGGTCAATCACCTAAAAATTTACGATCTTTTTATTACTTTTGTTACGGGTGGTTTGGCGAAACAGGAATTCAAACACTGTGCCAAATCCTGGCCTAACCATTAATTATCCTATTCGTTTTTACAGCCCTTTTTATGGCCTAAAAAGTTCTTATAAGAACAGACAAGAGAGTTTTCACGGGCGGCAGTAACTGAACTTGCGTTATCCGACACTGGTGGGGGTTTGACACTGACAGACTTGTTTGGTTCTGTACTTGAAATCTGCTAACTAAAACTATGTTTCTCCCGAGTGGAGTTTGATAACAATCCTAAATCTCTTGTTCTCCCGTGTGGAGTTTACTATGATATTAATATTAATTACGTAAATCTATGTCTCTCTTGCGTGGAGATTGTATGTGCCGTTGTAAATCAACAAACGCGCAATAGTGCGCCTCTGCTTGAGGTTTATATTATGCAAATAAATAACTTCGCTTTGAGAACCTGGTTGTCACATAGGCTTTTTGTTTGAAATTAAAATTTAAAAATAATAATTTTAAAAATTTTATTTTCAATTGAGGGATCGTATACGTAGTAAAAAATACAAAAATTATCAGTAATTTAGCCTATAGCATAAAATAGCGCCTAAATAGCGCAAATAGCACCCTCACGTAATATAAGCGCTATTTTGAAGCCTATGAAAAAAATAGCGCTTATAGCACTTTGATGCGCTATCGTTTTGCTATATGCACTATTTTTTTATATCGACGTTCAGAACACAAACAAAAGTTTTAAAATACTTCTTCTAATAATTCTTTTTGTTTATTAAGGGATCGTATACGTGCTAAAAAGTACAAAACTTTTCAATAAGTTAGCCAATAGCACAAAATAGCGCCTAAATAGAGCAAATAGCACCCTCAGGTGCTATAAGCGCTATCCAAGATCAGCATCACTATTTAAAGGGTAATTAACACAAACACCAATAGGCCAGCGTAGCTCAGTTGGTAGAGCATTTTTTAAGCCTATGAAAAAAATAGCGGCTATAGCACGTTGATGCGCTATCGTTTTACTATATGCGCTATTTTTTAATATCGTCTATCAAAACACAAAGTAAAAGTTTAAAGAATTTTAAACTTCGTAATTGCAATTGAGAGATCTTATACGTAGTAAAAAGTACAAAAGATTTCATTAAATTAGCCGATAGCACAAAATAGCGCCTAAATAGCGCAAATAGCACCCTCAGGTGCTATAAGCGCTATTTTTTAAGCTAATAAAAAATAGCGCTTATAGCACTTTGATGCGCTATCGTATTGCTATATGCGCTATTTTTTAATATCGTCTATCAAAACACAAACTAAAAGTTTAAAAGAATTTCAATTGAGAGATCTTATACGTACTAAAAAGTACAAAAGTTTTCATTAAAATAGCCGATAGGACACAATAGCGCCTAAATATCGCAAATAGCACCGTCAGGTGCTATATGCGCTGTCGAATAAAATAAAAATTTCATAAAAATCAAAATAGCGCCTTAGAAAAAAAATAGCACCTGCTATGCGCTATTATAGCGATGTGCTATTATAGCACTTTGATATTTTTCGGATTTTGAAATGTGCTATAATTTGCCAAAAAAGCGCTATTTTTCGAAACGCTATAGCCGCTATTTTAGGCGCTATATGCGCTATATAGCGCATATAGCGCTTATAGCATTTCGATAGCGGGGGGGGGGGGTACGGGGGCAGGGGAGGAGGGTAGGAGGGGAGAGGGATGGGGTACCTGTCGTAGCGTGTATAGCGCAAATAGCGGGGGGGGGTGGGGGGCGTTTTTGAGCTGGACACTATAATAGCGCAAATAGCGCGTATAGCGCCTAGGGGTGGGGGGCGGGGGTAAAATCGTGCTCGTGCACGTTTACACGCGACATCTACCCATAGATAAATAGATAGATTTTGTAACCCTTGTGCTTGACATTTTGTAACTCTCTCAAACTCCACCAAAGAAACCGGAGAAATATGGTATGTGCACAAAATGTGACAGTCAAATTGAGGCGCTAGAATACATGTGCATTTTTTTCCTTTCTGACAGTTACCGAATTTGTTTTCGCTGAAATATTTGGTTGCTAATTTTTAAAACTTTTTCGAACTGTTCTCTTTATATGTTCTTGACTTTTCAGACATTTTAATTGCTTTAGACAGAGAAGCAGAGCTAGAAGCGCTACAGTGGTGGACTTTGGAACCAACACCAACATGTCCAAGTGAGTTGGTGCAAATATGTATGTACTTGTGTTTGTATACAATGACGTAGCCAGAAAAACAAGTAGTCAACGTAAATCTTCAACATCATAGCAGTATGCGGCAACGCATTTTTCAATTTTGTTGTCACCAAACTTCATCAAAAAACAACACGTTTAATGAAAGCGTGCCAGGCTCTAACTGCCAGATGAATTTACGACTCAACAGCTTTCAAACAGTTTGACCAAAACAATCCTAAAACTTATTGTCTTGCTAGAAATCAATCCACTGAACGAACTGTTGTCCTACACTGCGCCTTAGATCACTCGGCTTCGCTGTGGTGCCAATAAGGAAACTTAGTTGGACGATTGTTTCACAGAAGCTGAGCAACGTTAATATTTTTTCTTTCAGCTATTAAATCAATTTAGACAAGATTAACTTATTCAATGTTAAATTCGGTACTACACTTTTTGTATTTTACCCAACTCGTCCAAACTGTTCCAAAAAAAAAAAAACAAAAATGGATGAGTCTAGACAGTCATACGACTGGCACGTGCGCGTTGTTTGAAAATTACGATAGATGAAAATTTATAGCATCATAAAAATTCAATAAAACCACATTTCTATGCATATAAAATGTGATGTTGATCATCATTAACTGCAAAATTGCAAAATAGTCTTTTTTCAAAAAAAAAGAAATACTTCCCAAGCTGACTTCATACGTTAATTTTATGCGCTGTCCAACAAGCTGGCCTTACTTTAACACTATGCAGAGTTGGTTTCACAACAATAGTTCCTTCTCTTGAAGGAACAAAAATACGCGGGGGAATGTTTCAAAATATTAAGATGCACTTAATTGCAATTTTGACGCAAAAAACGACAAATCGACAATTATTAGCATATTTTGTTGAAAAACGATGCTAAGTTTATGACTAAAGACGTATTGAATGTAAAACCAGATCTCAAAACACCAATAAAGTGCACAAAAAATTGCGAGAGAGCAGGTGCAGCAGCCCCCAGAGAAAATGGAAAAAGTATGGATTTTTAGGCTGTATTTGGTTATTTGGAGGCGCCTCGAAAAACTTTTTCGAACGGGTTGTAAAAACCCAAGGGGTGATCCCCCACATTACACCAGCCCCCACCTGGCTATGCTCCTGTATGGTTGTACTTTACAAAATCGATCTTAAGACAAATTGTCGAAGTGGGCATAATTTGGTGTCGGTTCCTTAGAAGCTGACCCTATTTTCAGCAAATTGTAGACTTGAAAAAAATCTCAAACTCGCAATCTGTAGTAGAGAATTTTTTAGATATGTTTAAAAATAAAGAAAAGCGACTTTACAAACAAGAGTGCATAATAGCGTCTGATCGGCCAAACGCCTCGGCACGTGCTCCAGTTGTAAGGGCTGAGCATAAGCTCCCCCCTAAAAATAGCAAACAACATAAGATTTATTGTTTGCATTTCAAGGAGAGCGTCGGAAACAATAACATAGCATGACCGTTTGGCCGTCTTATCAGTCCAGAAAGCTACGGCGGACAAATTTGTTTCAGCACAGTTAGATAATTTTATGTAGCAACTTTAGCAAGTGGTTGACGAAAAGCAGGCAGCGGCTTAAACCACAGCGTATGAGCTATGTATATGTACAATTCCACAAATTGGGGGGAAGGGATTTTTAAAGCAACTCATTTATTTATAACTTTGGGGGCTCAATCTCTCACAATAACTTATAATCTGAGGGTTTTCAGCCAGTTGATTTAGGTTCCACCATTACTTGATTATACGTATATTTTAACAGCTGATTCACAAAAGAATAAATTTGTGTGTTTCACTCGTGTAGAAAATACAGTCTGCCACTAAACTCTGATTTGCCTGCGCGGTTACAAACGCGCGGTACCGTGTGGTAAGCTACTGACGTTACTAACTACCACTGTTAACGAGTTCGTTAACATTTGGGCTTAAAATAGCGCTAGTAGTAACCGTAATTACGGACCCATTACATTTCCGAACATCTTTCTGAGGGAAATAGAACGAACGATCCATATTAATGGAGTTGCTCAAACAGCAGCCAGTGAGTTGTGCCATAGAATCATAGCATCTTGTGAGCACATTCATAATCCAGCAGTTTTCCGACATCGTTGCTCTTCCATTCAAGTGTAGTGATAACTTTGTTTGGAGGGGTTATTGGTTATAATCAGTAGCGATGGTACCCTCATTTTGAGCGTCAGAAGGTACTCCTTTGGTTTAGGCTGTCTATCCTATCCAGCCTATGTTGTGTACACCACACATGCGTAGCTTAGGAAATCTAGGAGGGAGCCATCGACGGGGGAGGGGCGGTGCGGAGCAACTTTTCTGGCCGTTTTTGCTTCGTGAGCTACCTTCAAAACAATCTGGGGGGAAGCGAACCTGTCAGGGGGTAGCGAGGTCGGGTTGGGGGGAACTATTTTAACAATCACCCAACGCCCATGTGTGGTGTGCATCATACAGCGGCATAACGTCTTTTATTTCTATTATCGGAATCTTGAATAGGAAGTCAAAAAAGTCAGTGTTTTGCGGTCCATTGGGACTGAGTATACAGTAGCTAATTGATACGCCAAAAACGGTTCCTTCAGAATAAAACGATCAACAAAAACAGGTGAGAATTGTAGTAACTGTTTTAATTTAGTAACTGTTTTTTAATAACGTTCATAATTGCCAGTGACAAAACTTCTTGTTGTCGCTACTTGAAGCACTTCGTTTACTAAATTCAATAGAGCTGATTGAACCATATGGACAGCGAACGCTTCAAACAGCCAAACATTCCGGCAGGTAAAAGTACCAGCCATCAAACTGAGAGTCGACCGCAGACTTTCAACGGAGTGATGAAGCATTGTATACACCTTGTGGTGAGCCACAATAGTCTCTTGGAGTGCCTGGTTTCGTAAATGATTTTTGTGCTGAAGAAGGTGAACGGCATCATCTAACGCATTCACTTCTGCGCCAGCTTACCCAAATAAATGCTGTTAGTTATGCAAAGTCCAGCGCCTCCAAGACCTATAGTTCCAGCTGCTAATACGCCAAACTGTCGTTTTTGTTTTTGGGGTTGCGACTGACATAACTCTGGTGTGCGGTGACAGATACCGCCGAGAAGATCTGAGTAGTAAGCTGTATCCAAGAGTCCCGCGTATGGTTCAGCCGTGGTCTACATCACTTCTTTGAGGCGCCAATACACTGGGTGCAACTTGCATTCTTTGCGTATAGTTTGCGTATCTGGTCCTGGTGGCTGCAAAAAAGATATATTTATGTATGGCACTACGGGAAACTATCGTACATTGTTCTGCGTTAAGACTATTCCTCCTGGTTCAACTACTAATCCAACGCCAACTTATAACAGAACCACTAACCGTTTAACGAATTATCTACTTTCACGGCAAAACAAATCGTATTATTTATCGTATATCAAACTAATAAAAACTAGAAACCTTCTTGGCACGACAGACTGTCAGCGAATTGTCACATTATACAAAAATAAAACTGCGCATCTATCCTACCCTCTGCGCCACGTTTGTAACCGCGCAGCATATCAGAGTGTCGCTGCCGCTGCCAGCTATTCGCCAACCACTTGCTAAAGTTGCCACACAAAATTATTTAACTGTACTGAAACAGATTTGTCTGCCTTAGCTTTCTGATAAGACGGCCAAACGGTCATGCTAGGTGTTATCGTTTCCGACGCTCTCCTTGGAACGCAAACAAAAAATCTTGTGTTGTTTGCTATTTTACGGGAGGCGCTTGGGCTCATCCCTTACAATTGTAGTAGTGTGTGTGCCACGCGTAGTAACCACGTGCCCATGTGTCTGCCCAATCAGAAGCGGTGCTTGCTTCTGATTGGCCAGCCACATGTTGAACAAAACTTCAGCACATGGCCGAAAAACGACCAGCACGTGTGCACGCTGCCTGTGCTAGAACACAGGCAGGAAGGAGAGTGTCTCACTCTTCTTCAATATAAAGTGAGACGATATTATGTACTCTTGTTAAAAGGTATCCTATCTGCCCAAACAGCTGATGTTGTTCGAAAAACACTTTATTTGTGTACGGTTTTGAGGTGGCGGTACCCCACTTCGGTTGAAGACATAGCGCTCAACTGAGGAGGGTACCCTACCTCAGTTCAAGACACTCACAATGCCTTTCGCTGATTGCTGAACTGAGACGGGTTCTCCCCGCTCAGTTGCGTACGGGGTTTTGAACGGAGGGGGTATTTCCCCTCTGTTCAGTAGTTGAATACTGCGTCTTAAACTGTGGGGGGACTCAGTTGAGCACTACGTCTTCAAGCAAAGGGGCGGTAGCTCCCAAAACCGTACAAAAATGGGCAGTTTTGCGCTGAGCATTGGACGCAAGGCCCAAAGCATAATAGGGAGAGTGTCATACTCTTTATATTATGCACTTTTGTTTATAGTAATTTGTATATATTTTAGTCAATAGCATCGAAAGTTCCGATCAAAGTGAAGTGTGCGCTGTCACTTTACAAGCACAAGAAATCGTACGTACTTTATTGTATAAAAATTGTATTGTATTAAAAAATAAAGCAGCAATTACCACAAATGCAAGGTGCTGCTTTATATATATTTATATATATATATATAAATATATATATATATATATATATATATATATATATATATATATATATATATATATATATATATATATATATATATATATATATATATATATATATATATGTTTCAGTCTTAAGATTTCGCCAATTCAACTTCGCCTTCAGTGTGCCTTTCCATAAACTAATAATACCTACATACTACACTTGCTTGTTAGTTTCAGTGCTTAAATACATACTGATTTTACTGTAATATATTATAAATTTGACCAGAAACATGTAACAGTTTGCATTTGTAATTTCAGTTCAGCGTGCTTTTTATTGGCAAAATTTTCAGTTCAAAGCATTGTGCAGACAACGCAGTAAATAACATAAATTTTTGCAAAAAGACAACATGTGTGTGGGTCGAACCTACACAATAAATATTCCTTTACACTATCGCTTGTGACCAATTGACCACGCTACTTCAATTTTTCTGATGTCTAATCTAAAGATGTGAAATTCGCTTTTTACGCGGCCCCTCAGGGGCCGTGTATATACTATACTCAGATTCTCAGATTTCTATGTAATTTTGGGTAGGTCGATTTTCTTACGTTAATTTACACTGTTGGGGCAGGTAGGTCGCTCTTACTGTGATTGAGCATTTGCTGTTTCGGAAGATATAAAGCGGAGCTTGCGAAATTAAAACAGTTTGCCCGGGGTGATTCGAACCACCAACCTTCTGATTTGAAATCAGATGCTCAGTAAAGACAAGACGCGTTACCATATAAGCCAACCGGGCTTGAATTAGTGTAGTCCGAAAATACACTAATTGCAGAAGTAGAGAATTACTTACGTAAGGCTTACGTATTATTACGTATACTTTGTAACAATCGAACATCATTCATCTTTTTACGCGGCCCCCAAGGGGGCATCTCAGCTCTCCACGTTAATTCGGGTAGGTCAGATTTCCTGTGTTAAATAACACAGGAAAGGCATGTACCTCAAACTTGGACAGCCAATCTACAGTTCTCTCTCCAAACTTAGCGAATATGAAAAAAACGAACGCGCCGGAGTGGATTCGAACCACTAAACATCCGCATGAAAAAAACGAACGCGCCGGAGTGGATTCGAACCACTAAACATCCGCTCTTAAAGCGTTCGCTCTAACTGCTGAGCGAACCGGCAGCTGTTGTAAAAGAATAAACAACGGAGCTAATCAGAAAACGTTGTGGATGTTGCACAGTCGAAGTTACAATTTTTCTTAAACTAACTAGGTACGTACCGTATTACCTCGAATAAAGCCCCAGCCTTGAATAAAGCCCCAGCCTTGAATAAAGCCCCAGGGAAGGACTTCACGAAATAATAAAACCCCAGCCTTGAATAAAGCCCCTGGGGCTTTATTCAAAACGTCCTTGAATAAAGCCCCGGGGCTTTAATCAAAACGTCCTCGAATAAAGCCCCACATGCGTGCAATGGTAAGTGGTAGCAATATCCGCGCGCACTGGTAAGGGGGGGGGGGGCTAAAAATTTAGTGCATTTGTACGACTTAAGTCCGTTTCACACGAGGTGGATTTTCAAAGGAATCCCCAGGGGGAATCCCCAGGAATCCCCGCACGAGAAAGCGTGGGAACGCAGGGGGATCCCCATGGGGATCCCCTTTGGGACGCATGGGGACGCGTGGGGACGCAGGGGGATCCCCAGGGGGATCCCCGAGGGGATCCCCGTGGGGAATTTAGCTTATCGCTCTCCGAGCGTTTTTCAAGGGGATCCACATGCAGTGGCCAATCAAATAATATCACGTGAGTCACAAAATTTCACAGGATGCTTGAATTTTCAGTTATTAAAGTTTTCGCAGGCCATTATTACTCTTTTTATACATACATGTTACTGTGCTTATACAACACGTATACATATGAACTTTGTACCAATACTGTGTTAAAATAAAATATTAAAAATAGAATTTAAAATGTAAATTATTAATTAAGATGTAGGTATAACATATGTATAATTAATACTGTGCAACTTTTGCGGGAGTTAGAATAATCAAAAAATCAATACACCACCACCATACAACCACCATAACAATACTACCTACTGGGAAGGCATTTTTGAATCCCCGCGCGAATCTGCCTCGTGTGAACGGCTTTCCCCAAGGGGATCCCCATGGGAATCCCCGAGGGGATCCACATGCGTCCCCACGCGTCCCCTTGAAAATCCCCTTCGTTCCCCATGTGTCCCCTCGGGGATCCCCTTTATTCGAGGTAATACGGTATGTAACTTCTAATAATTTTTCTAACAATGCCGCTGCGAAACCAAAGTTTGGATTGGTTATTAATGAATATTTGCATTTACAAATTCTTCAGCTTGTCCATAGAAACTATGTACCAACAGTTACATCTCATGTTTCACTTTTAGGTCACAAAAACTCCAGGCCTCGTTGGTCGAGTGCAATGATTCTCGCTTGGCGTCCGAGAGGTTCCTGGTTCAAGTCCAGGACAAGCCTTGTTTTTCTGAAACCGTTTTTAAATCATGTATATATTTTAAATTTTGCACTTCAATTTATCAGCAGTAACGACAACTAAGTAAGGTATCATGACTGTCCTAGTATCATTATTTATTAAAAGAACATATTGCAGCTTAAAAAGTCCATTTTTTAAGAAATGGCCGCGTTTTATATTTCCTGTGGAATATTGACACTCCTACCTCACATTGTACCACTCCTCACTCAGAAGAAGATCTTGTTTGATTGCGAACTACAATAAAACATTGTTCCATGCAGTTTACATGCTGCCAGTCCGGTATGATATACTGATCGATTCGTATAATTGCCAATACTTCCCAGTGTAACCACGTGGATTGTTGGTCGAGCGGATTTATTCTCGCTCGCGGTGGGATAGATCTCTGGTTCGATCCCGATTGAGAAGACTTTTCTTTTTTTTAATTTTATCTGTAGGAATAAGAGTCATATTAAAATTGAATTGTAAAATACCTAAAGTATTAATTACGATAATATTTTGCGCTACTCAGTAGCCGATCTGTGACGGCGGTGATATTACACTTCCTACTGTTGATAATTCACGGCAGTTGCTCAATTTTGGCAGCCCCGGAGTCATAAAATATAATTTTTCACTCAACAAAGTTAACACAGTTCACCAGTAAAACTTTGGAGCAGATCAGCAGTAAATGTGGACTTAAATGGAGACTTGAAATTTTTTTTCCACAAACAGTGGCCGCGTTTAATAATTCCTCTGGAATATTGACACTCAAACCTCACATTGTAACCCCTTCTCACTCAGCAGAAGCGGTTGTTTCTTACTTGCTTTACATGTTAATCATATTCGCACAACTGCTACTTTTACATTGCGCAGAATTGGTTTCAAAAGGATAGTTCCTTCTCTAAAAGGAACAAAATGTTTATTTATTACCTCTTTCAGAATACGGATTGTGCTTTGATACACTTTGATTGTGGAAACGAGCAGTTGAACATATTTGAAGAAGCCGGTTCAACTACTGCGGCTACTAGCGGTAGTCAAGGTAGTCTTTGTTATCAAGATATCGTTTACGGTTATATATGAGCTACGGTTACAAGCTCAGCGAAACCTCAACTGATTTTGACAATCTTAGTATCGATCAAAAGCTCTTCCAAAAATTTAGACGTGCAAGGTCTTCGATTTCTCATTTATGCTTTTGATTTTGCAAAAAGTCGATTTTTTAAAAAGTTTTATTTTTATCAGTTGTGTTTAAGCGACTAAAAAAAGTGCGGAGAGCCAAAACTTGCAAATCAAAAAACTTTCACGTCTGCATTTATAATCTTTCTTCCATTGTGCAGATTTTCAAATCGATCACAATCGGCAGCTGGGACCCAGGTCCAAAAAAGTGGTCAATTCCGCTACCCAACATTGTAGATTTGCCCACAACTAAAGTACATTATACAAAAGTCCGCAAAACTTGACAACTACCAGAAGGATTTTGTTCAAAATTTGGGATAAATTGTCACACATATGTGTCTACTTTATACTGAAATTTCAAAAATTTTGTTCGCTTAAATTTTGCGTTACATCAATTTCATTCACAGAAATTTGTAAAAATGTACTTCCGTGGACTAAATCTCGAGTCTCGATGTTGCAATATTTTCATGCGTTTTTTTTACATGTTTCTTACACAATATCTGATGTGGCAATTTTTTTATTTGTATTAATTTTGCTTATTTCGGGAAAAAATTAGATTCAAAAATTCAAAAGAATTCAAAGAATTTAAAATTAAAGGTCCGTAACTTTTTTTCTGCATCATATAAATGCACCAAACTTAGCATTAAAATTCACCCTGTTATTGGCTATGTTGGTGTAAAGAATGAAATTAGTTGGAGTTACACGGTCAATTTTACAAGCAAAACAAGAAAAAGGCAAAAATTCACGAAATTTGACTACTTTAACAGTGTCTGCTGACTAGCTTGTTACAGATTTAAGCTAGATAATGTGCATAAGTATACACTTAGTTAAGTTCTTTAACGTGAAAAAGACAGCTATTAAATTCAGTGAGTCAATCAGAAGTTATAGCACGTTATATAAACTGTCGAAAACGTAACTACCACCGTTATCTTGCATCGAGACGTATGCATGTGCAGATACACTACGCGTGCATGTCTATTACATTGGTACGGACATTATGCTGCATTTATGTACTTCCTTGGTAGACTGTCTGATGTCACGCTCCGCCCTTTGATTTAAATTTTCTGGTCAAAAAAGTTTCTGATACGTGTCTAATTGACCTACTTCGGCTTAAAAATCAAGTTTCTCATTTTTTGGAAGCACGCCCAGAAGCTAAAGACATTTACGGCATTGTATCTTTTACAAAATCCTATTTTGGATTCTAAATGCTAAATTTGGCACAATGGTCGACATAATATTTGAAATTTTTTAAAAACACTGCCTCTGGTCTTGGCTCCAGTACTTTATAACCGGTTCCGGTTCCGGCAAAATTTTACCTCTGGTCGTTCGCCAGAGGTAGCCCCACCCACGACAGATGTGGCCTTTTCCTGAAGATAATGGTCGCAGCATGTCCGCAGCGGCCAAACTAGGGTCTGGAAGAGTGGCATTCTGGCATATTCTCGTTATGCACTCTTGCTATTATATATACAGGCAAGAGTGCATAATAAGAAGAGTATGATACTGGGCCAATTCCTGGCAGCGGTCGGAATTACAACCTGCGACCATTAACTCCAAAAACAGGCCACGAATTGGACCATAGTGCCACCCCCACAAACTGGACCCCGGTCCAAAACGTGGCAGGGGTACCCCCCCCCCCACAAACCCGACCCCGGTCCAAAACGTGGGGGGTAACCCCCCACAAATCAGACCCTAGTGGTCAAAACGTGGGGGGGGGTACCCCCCCCCCACAAATTGGACCCCGGCCCAAATCTAGGGGGGGGTACCCCCTCCCACAAATTGGACCCGGTCCAAATCTTGGGGGGGGGTATCTCCCCACATTTTGGACCTCGGTCTGAAAATGGACCCTAGTGCCAAATCACCAAAATTTGGCTCCAAATTCAGTTTTCGGCCAATCTTTTTTCTATGGGTGATTTAGGTCCCACCGACAAGCGTTTTAGTTTGTGCCCGACTGGACTTCCATACCGCCTCACCTAGGGGGTTAAAATGGGCAAATTTTTCAACAATGCGGATTCTTTGTTTTCTGGAGTAGTTTTACCTCCTGAACACGAATTTGAGCTCCATTATTGTGTGTACGGCTCGCAAAAACCTGTGCGACCGCCTCCCTTCCAGAGACCTAAGGGGTCCAATTTTCTAATTCGAGATTTTGACGTCCCCAGGGGTAAGTTGGGCATTTTGGGCATTTCGAAAATACATTTTTAAAAAAAATTTTTCAATTTTAAAAAAATTTAAAATTTTAAAAAATTCTACTTTTTTTCAGATTTTTTCCTGGAATTGTAATTGTGTGGTTGTATTGTCTTAAAAAAGTTTTAAAATCTTCAAATTCGTACAAATCAAAAAATTTTAGGAAAAATAAAAATTTTATAATTTTTTAAATTGCGTGGTTTTGATGTTTTAGGATTACTTCGGCATTCCGGAAAGCAAATATTAGCGTTCCAGGAAAAAATCTGAAAAAAAAGTCAAATTTTTAAAATGTTAAGTTTTTTAAAATTAAAAAAATTTTTTTAAAATGTATTTGCGAAATGCCCAAAATGCCCAAATTACCCCTGGGGACGTCAAAATCTCGAATTAAAAAACTGGACCCCTTATGTCTCTGGAGGGGAGGCGGTCGCACAGGTTTTTGCGAGCCGTACACACAATAATGGAGCTCAAATTCGTGTTCAGGAGGTAAATTTACCTCAGAAAACAAAGAATCCGCATTGTTGAAAAATTTGCCAATTTTAACCCCCTAGGTGAGGCAGTATGGAAGTCCAGACGGGCACAAACTAAAACGCTTGTCGGTGGGACCTAAATCACTCATAGAAAAAAGTTTTCATACCAATCCATTACCAAAATTTTTTCGAGTTCACAAGGGGGGACCCTTGATGTTTCAAATAATCAACAAAAGCATCCAGAAAAATGAATACAATGGGTTGCACCCGGTCTTGCAGGGGTCGGCAACCCCACAAGCCAAAAGTTGAGGCTGAGTAACCCCAACAGGGCACAGATTGGCCAAAAACTGAATTTTTGAAAATTTGGCACTAGGGTCCATTTTCAGACTGGGATTCAAAATGTGGGGGGGGTACCCCCCCCCCAAGATTTGGACCGGGGTCCAATTTGTGGGGGGGGGGCGCCCCCCCAATATTTGGACCGGTGTCCAATTTGTGGGGGGGGGGGTACCCCCACGTTTTGACCACCAGGGTCTGATTTGTGGGGTGGGGTACCATCCCACGTTTTGGAACGGGGTCGGGTTTGTGGGGGGGGGGGGTACCCCTGCCACGTTTTGGACGCCACGTCCTGTTTGTGTGGGTGGTACTATGGTCCAATTCGTGGCCTGTTTTTGGAGCTAATGGTCGCAGGTTGTAATTCCGACCCCTGCCAGGAATTGGCCCAGTGTCATACTCTTCTTATTATGCTCTCTTGGTACAGGTAACCTAGTATGTGGTATACGTACAAATTGCAAGATTTTAACTTTGTGAACACGTTAATTTAATATCAACAAGCACTTCTGTTGACGAGCGCACATAATTTCATAACGACAATAATTAATTTTTGACCACATCGTTAAAATTAGGCGTGGCACGCACCAAGATTTTTTTGTCAGTGCCTACCTAGTTCTTTTAATTTCGAATACGGATGTTACGGAAAGCTTCATTCTTAATCGAGTCAGAATGACTCTGGAGATCTGTTCGACATTTACGTTTCACGTATGTGTAAGTACCTACCATTTAAAAATTTACAGGTGATTTAGACTGCTCTGACACTTTTTTGTATTATGCTTAATTTGCAAAGAAACACAAATTAAAAACATATTATTATAGTGACTGATTGATTGTACTGAAACATGATTTTACTCTCGAAGTCGGAAAAAAATTGCAAAAATTTTAGAGCTGATGGGAATCGAACATACTAACGTGTATTGGGCAGTAACACCGCTTAACCGTTAGGCCACAACTCCTTCGGATGATTGGAGTAAAATTGTAACTAAATGTTTTGTTAAGAGTAAATGTCACGTGAATGACTGCCGCGAAAGTGATTCAAATGAATCGATATTGTAGATAAACATTTTTTACCTAATCTGCCATCGCCGTTTGTTTCGGAGACACGCACACGCACATACAAACAACCACTTATCACGCACACGCGTAGACACACGCACACAACGTACGAGCTTGTGAGTTGCACACGTCACAGGTGGTCATTTCTGAAGGCTTCACTGAAACTGAGCATGATTTCATACATTTTCAGTTTCAGTGCATTAAGGTGGTAGTTGCGTTTTCGAGGTTTTTGTAATTTCTATGTAAACTTTGCGCCACCAGTACTCAAGTTATAAATGACGCCTGAGCATAAATTTTTGGGACAGTATTGTAAAGGTCAAAATCCCCAGGCATGTCTCTCACTTTTTTGAAATTTCACCCGTGGACATTTTTAGAGGGTTTTAATTACAAGAAATTATCTTAAATTTTCGGTGCGTTTGCTTTTCAGCTATTTTCTCAGTAAATTGACTAGTTATTAAAAAAGTGGGGGACATGCCTGGGGATTTTAAACATGTCAAAAACCTTACCAACTTTCAGCCCCAACAGGTAATCGTATGATTCAGAGCTGTGGCGCAAACTTTTTGTAAAAAATTTTAATATTTTTGAAAGGACGTTTCTTTAGTCGCTTATACTGGAAAGAAAAATCACAGGTTAAATTTCAAGGCATGGCATACATTTAGGAAAGATATTGTTCTACCTAATGCAAAAGACCGCTTGTGATTTGAATTTGTAAACGCTGAGTTATGGCTTTTTAAAAAAACACCTAAAAACGCAATTACCCCCTTAAATTAATTTAGTAGAGTATGGACGGCCGCTGGGGCGGCCGCGCAAAAACACTGTTTCTGACAACCTTATAATCTTTTATGCTTTTATAACAATTGTTTTAATTGTAGTCTGTGAACCACCAACAGTTGGGAATGGTCCACTGAGCAGCACTTCAAATGTGACACCGATTCAGCCATCAGGAGTTTCTGCAAAACCGCCACTTCTCAGTCCAACAACAGAATACCACCCTGTTATACCAAAACTAATAAAAGTTGATTGTATGGATAGCGGCGCTACTGGGATAAATCAACAAGACACATCATCTGGTAGAAACAACGCCGGCATTACACGCGCCCAAACGGCTTCTCCTGAAATCAGTACTCAAGAACGAATTGACTGTGATAAGAAACGGAATCCGTATCGGCAAAAGGCAAAGCCTATAGCTGGCACTGAACAGGACATGGTAATACAAAACTCGATACTTACAGCTACACTTCAACTTTAGTTGAACTAAACTGAACGAAAACAAAGTGAAAACGAAAACGAAAACAAAATGAACGAAACTCAAATAGTTTGTACTGCAAAGCAAAAGTTGTAAGCCCTTGGTTTAATAAACTTTGAATGGATGAGAGCTCCTGTTTGTTTCTGCTGCCCTGAGTATTAATTGCTCTGCTATTCATTTTTGCCACTCTCATTTTCATATTTACTAAACTTCAATGAAGTATGCCGCCAAAAATTTGACAGCTAAGTCCGCCTCAGCTGCCAAATTACACAACGAGCGAAAATGAAAACAAAGCAATGAGCAAAAACAAAACTAATTTGAACAAAAGCAAATGTTATAAATGAGAATTAGGGCTATGGTGTAGTGGTTAGCATGCCTGACTTCGAAGCAGGTGGCCCGGGTTCGATTCCCGGCGCCTCCATCTCTTTCATTCTTTCAAATTGGGGCATCATCTTTCTTTCAACATAGTGGCGACCGTGACAGGACGGAGAGGATAGGGCCGGGTCCTCAGGACAGCCCTATCCCCGAACCGTCTTCGGAGGTGGGTTAGGAGCCCCATGCCCTGGGTTGAGGCTGGCACTTCAACCCTTACGGTACTCGTGCTGTGTGCTGTATGAATGTGTACATAGCTTCTCTAGTGTGGTCCCTCGGTTAAGGGTAATCCGAAAAACCCTCGGTTTCGGTCAGGGGTGAGCCGGAGAAAACCCTCGGTATTGGTTGAGAATCGTTCTGGGTCGATCGAAAAACCCTGTGGTTGCGGTTGAGCCAGGAAACCCAGGAGTGTGGTGTGATTGAAGTAGGCTTGGAGGCATACGTGTGAATGTGCTCTGCCCTTGAGGCATCGAGTTCGCCCTGGGAGCATGAGTATCGACCGTGTATCGTTGCAGGGTCGCAACGATGTTCAAAGGGGGGACCCTGTTATAAATGAGAATTAGGGCCTATGAGACTCGGGGGCTGTGGTGTAGTGGTTAGCATGCCTGACTTCGAAGCAGGTGGCCCGGGTTCGATTCCCGGCGCCTTCATCTCTTTCATTCTTTCAAATTGAGGCATCATCTTTCTTTCAACACAAAAACGAAAGCGAAAACGAAAACAAAATTTTTTCAACTAAAACTAAAACGTAGCTGTGTGACTGTAAGCCAATGCAGCTTAGTTTTTGCAATTATATCAAACCAATGGGGTGGATTTCACCACGGTGGTTTTTAAAAACCATGGTTTAAACCACGACTATGGTTTAAACCTGGTTTAGAAAAACCCGCTCGATAGAACATTTCGTTACGAAATTATTCTAAAATAGAGCAATTTCTAACGTAGTGTTCTAAAAAAATGGGCTGACTAAGCACGTTAGCCAATCAAATTCCTTAAACCTGGTTTAAACCATAATTTAAACCTGGTTTAGAAAAACCATGGTTTAAACTGCTTTTCACCAACATTTTAAAAACATGGTTTTTCAAAACCCTGGTTTTAGATGACTAAATTAACAAGAATAGAGGATTTTTCTTGAAAAAATGAAAAAAGTGTAAAGCAAACAGATAATTTTTATCTTCTAATTATGTGTTGCATTAACAACTGTTGTTAAACAGCATATAGATGTTAAAAATTATGTTAAATATTTTCAAAATTAGCAGTAACTAATTTTATAATTGGGCTGCGAAGGGCAGTTTCTAACTTGTGTAACTGAGACCCCCAGCAAATCTGCGTAAAGTTTTGGCATCAGGGGCCTCTATTGCTCAACATTCAGCAGACGTGCCATAGCGTCGAAAAACGTTACAAATATGGGCAAACTGACATTGGGACATACGGACAAACTAAACCGCAAAACGGTAGTTCAATGCATATTTTCGTCTGTACAGCCGTATGCCCGTTTGCCCTTCATCCGTATGTCCCAATGTCCGTATAGAACTAAGAATCGACCCTAATGCTTATTGGGTTAATCCGTTCGGCTTCAGTATTTTTATTGCAACTCATTGTATAGGCGAAGTGGTGTCAGTTAACGGTGTTTGATCCGCGTCTGTGTGCTGGGCAACCGTGGCCAAATGCCAAATTTAATCATATTCTTGAGTTTTTTTTAGAGAAACTGTTACAAAGTTTTAATTTGAGGTGCTAAACGCCAATTTTGACAAAAAACTATTGGACAAACGACTAAATAAAAAATATGGTTTTGTACCTGTGTGAAATTTGAAATAATAAAATGTTTTCATGTTAAAGTTGCATAATATACCAATTCAGTTACTAAAAGAACATGAGCGAAAAATAGAATACCAAAATTAAAAAAAAACTACGTATGATTTTTCATTTTTATATTGAAAAACCTGGTCTGAACGTGGTTTTTATTTCAATAGGAGAAAAACCATGGTTTAAACCTGGTTTAAGAAAAACTACGTTCGTGAAAAGGGGATTAGAATGTTTCATTACGAGAAGCACGCGATGCACTCCGGTAGAACAAATTTCGAACAAAATTTAGTGCAAAACGTAGAATAATCCGTTCTTTTTCGTATTCGAAAGCGTTCTAAACCACCTTGGTGGAAAGGGTTTTTCAGAAAAACCATGGTTTAAACCAGGTTTAAGAAAAACCATGGTTTAAACCACCGTGGTAAAATCCACCCATGTAGTTTCAATTTCAACTGCATACAAATGCAGAAATTTGTATTAGTATAATGTTATTAGTGTGAGTACATTGCAGTATTATTTTTACACGACCCCGTCAGGGGCCGCGTATATGTCGTAGGCCAGTAGAGTATCTAGTCCAATCACGGATTGGACTAGGCCAGAGGAGGATCCTCAACTGGTCTAGGGCAGTAGAGTATCAAACACCATGTGATTTGCAAGGTGATAATTCGGCAAGTCAAAAGAAGGAATTGGTGCAAGGTATTAACAAAAAGTTGAAAAGCCCACTCCTATACCATGATGTAATTTATTTTACTGCAACTAAACCGAACAATACTTCGAACATGTTGAATTGTGAACTCGTATTGAACTGTTGAAACCAAACATCAGACACTAACTAGACAGAAAGCATAACTCGTTGGTCATCCGGTTTTATATATATTGTCAATTTAAAAACATTAACACCTTAATATGTAATTGTGCTTACCCATTTTCATTTTCAGTAGATCACAATCTGTTGGTAGAATTCTGCATCGGGAAACAAACAGGTCGATTTAAAATTTTCTTCAGTTTAATGTATATACATGGGGAGGTCTTTGGGGGGCAAGCCCCCCCCAGATTAAAGACACGGGGAGAAGCCCCTCCCGTCAAAATTGACACCAGATAATGTATTGTTAAAATTTCCTGCATAACACTATTTGACCTTTCAACTCTGTTTTCGAAGCCATTTACCCGTTTAACGTGCCGAATTGTCACCTTCAAAAGTCTCTTATGCTTGATACTCTACTGGCTTAGACCAGTTGAGGATCCTCTACTGGCCTAGTCCAACCCGTGATTTGACTAAATACTCTACTGGCTTGCGACATATACACTATATTCAGATTTTTTAAATCCCCCAACCCCCAAAAGGTGGGGGCAAAACCAACACAAAACACCTCAACCAAAAAAACAAACACACACAAAAAAAAAAAAAAAAAAAAAAAAAAAAAAAAACAAAAAAAAAACAAAACACACAAAAACATACATAATTCTAGAATCCTACGTATTTTAGAATATATAAAGCAGATGTTAGGTTTTTAGTGTTTGCTACATTTTTTACGCCTTTAGGCATATTTTTTCTGTTTCAGAAACTGAACCAACTCAAGCGTGATGCTGTGAAAAGAACTCGTTGCAAAGACAAACTAATTAAAGATTTGCGCCATGACATTCAACAGTTGAAGAAAGAGCTGCAAGAATTGCGTCAAAAAATGAATTATGGAAGAAAAAAATTGAAAATCAGTCATCCACCAAATCAGTCAAATTATCCACCGGATGGGATACGTTCCAAAATTTTAAATGATCGACAGTAGGTTAACCGTTTAATAGTCCGGATCATACACTAAAAGGACTTTTTAACACACTTTGTTCGGGACCACAACTAAAATGTGACTGTGACATGAGATTAAACTTAACAGTTAAACGAATTTCATTGATGGTAATGTTTATATGTGCGTTCCAGAAAGTGTTAATTGTTGTCATGTCTCAGTGGTGTGGTTTATGTACTTTTAATTATGATATAATACTTATGTTATTTGTCGTGTGTTATAACAAGAGTACATAATAGGGAAAATAATGACACTCTTCCCTATTCTAACTTATCGGGCGGAACCATGCTCCGGCCGAAATAGCCGTTTTACGCCTTGATTTTGGGAGTACCACCCTCGTACCAGCATGAACTTTGTGGTGAGCTGGTGGTGTGCTGAAACGAGGGTTGTACCCCCCTCAAATCAAAACACCACCAATGTTATGCTGGTAGTGTGCTGAAACGAGAGTGGGTCCCCCCCTGGAACCAAGACATATCCGGATTTGAGTGAGGTTCCTTATTATGGGGTTCTGATTATGTATTCTTGGTTATAATCGTCCTCGCCATCCGCTGTTTGCAATGGTCCGATTAAGTTTTGCTCTAGTCGGACCAGACATCGTATCTCAAGATTGGTGTAATCAGGAGTACAGATATAGAGTACAGTTATAGAAGAGGAGTGAGACACTCCTCTAGTTACCTATGACATCGCGTGCTTGTGCTATATCACAGGCTGCTAAAGGAGCGTTTCACTACTTTTCTATACGACTAAGCCATTATTATATTACTCTTAGTTTAATGCTGTAATAATCATAAATCCTGTCGTATTTTTATTGTCTTTTAAGATACCGCTTGTACACATTTATCATTTATAGCTATATCTTGTTAGGTAAAAGCACACGACTAGGCATATTCTTTGACTGGCATCGATTAAGGTTCAGATGCGCTAAGCATGCATAGCCTTGCCTCAGATTGCAGTAGGGTCATGTTAAAGTTATATAGCAGTTACACCAATCTTGAGATGCTTGTCAGCGCAGCGGATTTTGTAAATATATATGATGTTGTTATTGTATAATCTGAGACTTCAATAAGTATAAGTTATAGCACGATGTAGCGTGCACTCAATCTTTATACGCACTGCAACATGAAGCGCCAAGTGCATGAACGAGTGCGCGCAGCGCAGGAGTTTATGCAGGCGGGCTTCACGTGTTAGTGCGGATAGTTGCTGAGAGCACACTACAAAGTGATATAACGTAGTTCTGTAACTGTTGTACTTGTATCAAGAGTACATATTAGCGTCTTACTCTATATAGAAGAAGAGTGAGACACTCCAGCCTGCCTGTGTTCTAGCACAGGCAGATGCGCTGGTCGTTTTCAGGCTACATGTGGTTGGCCAATCAGCGCGTAGATTCTCTGCGCAACACACTTTAGTATATAATCGCTGATGCCTTGATAAGCATTAAGATAAAGGGTTAAAAGCTTAATAACTCATTATTTCTTCATAGTCTGTTTGCAAAAACATTAAAAAAGGTTTGCAAATATTGTTGGGGATATTTTGCCAAACTTTCAGCGAAATTGATTGAGAAACTTTTGAGCTATAAACTTTTCTCAATTTCTTAAAAGTTTGTCAATCAATTTCGCTGAAAGTTTGCCAAAATAACCCTAAAGGTATTTGCAAACCTTTTTTAATGTTTTTGCAAGCAGATTATAAATGAATAATGAGTTAATAACCTTTTATTCCTATCCCGTTTTATGATTGGACACGTGCACAGGCGTCTGGCCAATCAGAAAATCGAAGCTCGCTTCTTATTGGCCATCCACATGTTGCATAGAATGTCAACATGTAGCCTGAAAACGACCAGCTGATCTGCCTTTGCTATAACACAGGAAGGCTGGAGAGTGTCTCACTCTTCTTCTATATAGAGTGAGACGCTATTATGTACTCTTGCTTGTATCTATCTTGAAATGTATATACATACAGTGCGATAAGTCAATAACTAAGATGCACACCTACAGCAGTGCAATAACTTATGCACGCTGCGAATCTAGCAGCGTGCACTTAATTATTGACGTTAGTTATTACATTATTTCAAGACAGGTAATGTATAAGTACACGTATTAAATTTTAAGTTCTGATTTTACTTTTTGTATGAATCAGTCCAATTACATAGAATGGGTTATCACGTGACACTATTTGTTTTGTTTTTTAACACTTTCTTAAGCACGCGGGTCAATTCCAGCGAGTCCATTTATCAGCGCTATATCACAGGCAGGTAGAGTGGTGTCTCACTCTTCTTCTACAAGAAGATTTGGACACTATTATGTACTCTTGATGGTGTTGACCCCACACATGTAATGGCGGAAAAATTTCGCCTAAAAAATCTGTCTGTGGGAAGGGAGAGAGGTCCCGCCAGAAGTGAAACAGTGTGGGGACTGGGGAGGGTCCCGGAGTGCGCAAATTTTCCGCCAAGAAATTTTATTGAGGGGATTTCACTATTTAAAGTATTTTAATACTTAGCTTTTAAGAAAACTGACCAAATTTCCTAAATATTCATCTATGCATGTGCTATAGAAGATTGTATTCTTCATAGCTGAGTACAGTTGTGCACGTACAGCTACGGCATTATTTAAAGACAATTTTTTCTTGTTTTAAAAAAAATTTTTCTTTTTATTCTCTTCCTTCTCAAATTTCTTATTATTTTCTTATTTTCTTGCTTTTTCTTGGAGAAAAAATTTGGTCTGCTTGAAAGAAGAAGCGCTGAAGATGAAGCGCAGAGATTTTGAATTTTTGATTTTGTAGCGTTGCGCCTGCTACTGCGCCAATTGTCGGGGTGTCGGGCAGGTGAATGTCACTGGTCACACATTGTTGACTTTAGACTGACAGTTTATTCTACTTTGTCCCAATTCTACTTTGTCCCAATGATTATGATTGGCTGTTGCTGCTTGATTGACCGACCAATCAAAAGTGAGTAGGTGGAGATTGATTAAGGTGACAAATTGAAGGTAAAACAATTATCAAATAAAATATTGGAAAACGTAGCCAAGATGGAGTCTGAAACTGCTGGTAATGACAAAAAACATATCAGTAGCAAGGATCTCTTCTATAGTTTTGTTTCATTCAAGAGTTGGTTGGAAATCGACTAGGTTCACTATTTATTGCTAACTGCAGCAACTTAACAATTATTTAATGTTTGATTAAGGTGGTAGTTACGTTTTCGACAGTTTTTATAACGTGCTATAATTTTTGATTGACTCAATAAATTTAATAGCTGTCTTTTTCACGTTAAAGTACTTGACTGAAACTACACTTATGCACATTGTCTAGCTTAAATCTGTAACAAGCTAATCTGCAGACACTGTTAAAGTAGTCAAATTTCGTGAATTTTTGCATTTTTTCATGTTTTGCTTGTAAAATTGACAGTGTAATTCCAAATAATTTTATTCTTTACACCAACATAGTCAATAACAGGGCAAATTTTAATGCTAAGTTTGGTGCATTTATATGATGTAGAAAAGAAGTTACGGACCTTCAACTTTGAATTTTTTCGAATTTTGAAAAATATACAAACTTTTGAATCTAATTTTTTCACGAAATGGGCTAAATTAATACAAATAAAAAAATTGACACATCAAAAATTGTCTAAAACACATGTAAAATAACGCATGAAAAGATTGCAACATTGAGACTTGAGATTCAGTCCACGGAAGTACATTTTTACAGATTTCTGTGAATGAAATTGATGTAACGTAAAATTTAAGCCAACAAAATTTTTGAAATTTTAGCATAAAGTAGACACATATGTGTGCCAATTTATCCAAAATTTTGAACAAAATCCGTCTAGTAGGTGTCAAGTTTTGCGGACTTTTGTGTAATGAACTTTAGTTCAACAAGCAGGATTTTCATGCAAACTTTCAGAGTGAATTTCTGCTTTTGACACATACGAACTTTTACAATGTTTAGTCCTGCCGCCAACAAATTCCTGAACACATACAATTATTCCCCAACAGTTTTTAACAAACTTCTATGTGAAAGCTAGGTAAAAATTAATGTTAATGCCTGTAATTTTGAACCTCCTGCTACGTTAATACAATATCTCAATAGTCAATACAATATCTTAATTTAAGGTTTCTTTCTAATTTTTTTGATTTTCCTCATATTTGCAGCATTTTTGCAGGTTTTTGGCCAATTGCAGAATATATTTTATATATTTTTATATATATCATATTTTTAGTTCTGAGTGAAAAAGAAATTTTTTAAGATATCATCATATGCATTATCATATGCAGCTACTTTCATTCATGCAAACACTCTGTAAAAAAATAACATATTCTAGTGAAAGATTTTGTATTATATCTACTACTTTAATCACACAAACAGACTCTAAACAACTGATTCTAAGAAATTGTTGCGCATAAGCAGTATCATAACATGGACGATGGTGTCACTACCAAGTAGGGCTAAAAATATTTCTTTGATAAAATTAGAAATGTTAAGCGTCTGATTCTAACTGCTGAAGTAGCTAGTAGAACGAATTTTATCTTAAAATTAAACTTAAAAAAATTAAAATTAAACCTATTAGGTTACTTGAAAAAATATCAAGGTCAACCATTTTTGTCTTACAAACCTCAATTTAATTAAAACCTATTTAAGCTAAAATTCAATCGAGGCCAAGAGTAGGATATTTTAAATAGAAGCTTAGATATTACCTATATTTTATTCCGTCTCGCCATGCCAAGACAGCAAGATGTTTTTACTGGGAGAAAGACAGCATCTTCATTGGAACTCATCGAACCACCCGTCTCTGGATTTGCAGACCATTGCTCTACCATTTGAGCTACTGGGCATGCTGAGCTTTCGTAAATCCCTTCAAGTACTCTAAGGGGCCTATGTTACTTCCCACTTATTTATACAATGCCGCTTTAGAGGACGGGGCTACTACGTTCACACTCTAAACTTGCAATTTATTAATTATTTATCTAATTTGTAATTAATTATTTCTCGTACGCCTCGTCGTGTCAAGAAAGCAAGGGGGTTCTTACAAGACAGCAAGAGGGTTCTTACAAGACAGCAAGGGGGTTCTTACAAGACAGCAAGGGGGTTCTTACAAGACAGCAAGGGGGTTTTTACTGGAAGAAAGAAATCATCTTCATCGAAATGACCCAAGGGGGATTCGAACCACCAATCATTGGATTTGTAGACCAGCACTGTACCAGTTGAGCTACTGGGCCAATGCTGAGCTTTCGTAAAACCCTTTAAATACTGCAACGGCCCTATCTTACACTGACTTATGCAATGCCGCTTTAGAGAATGAGGGGGTTAGGTTTTCACTTGCAACGTATTAATTATTCTAATTAATTTATCATTATCTGATTGGTTCTCGAACGTCGTACTTTAATTTGTTAAAAATTATAAATACAAAACGGAACGATCAAAAAATTATTAGTGGAGAAAACGTCGTCCCCCCCTCCTCGGATGGGCACTTTTCGGCAAAAAAGAACTCATCAAAGTAAGTCAAAACATTTCAAAACTTAAATCAAAACATTTCAATTTTTCCTGTCGCTACCTCAGTAGCGACAGGACTTTACATTTGTTTTGCCCTACGTAAATTGCACGTCTTACATGTAATCACTGTGGCAAATTTGTGAGCGTGTTTGTGTGTAATTTTCCTGTAATGTGTGTGTGTGTGACTGCCCAGGGCAGCCAGCTACTTCGTTCGTTGTTCTCTTCTCTAGCTTACTGTAGGGCCGATATGACCAAATTAGTCGTTTTCTATTGTTCTTTAATCCCTAAACATAATTTTTTATTACTGACGCTTCAGTTATCGAAACCTAGGTAAAATGCATTTAATTACTTCCAGAATTCTTCAAAACAAGCAGCAACAAAAAAGTCATCCCAAAACTAAGTAAAACGCACCTTGACTGCAGTTTCAAATAGATGTATTCGAAAACAGGTGTTTAACCAGAAAATAGTAATAATTTTGGCATAACAGTTTTATTGGTACCTCAAGTACGCGTTTATTACAGTTTAGTTTATTCTGCAAGCTCAATGTTTAAGTAGCTGCCGTGCAAAACTTCGTCAATCAGAGACTATTAATTTCGGGCGCATGAGCTAGACTGGAAGACTGAAACAGATTGCATTTACAACTGTGAGTCTGTACTAGCTTATAGACGCAAGCACGCAGGTATGAAGTATGACCCAAAGTTCAGCATGTTATACATCGCATGGTGTAAATTTGTAAGCCATAAATGAAACGTGTTTTTTTGGCAACACCTTGATTTGATAGCTACACAGAATACACTAACCGACAGATATTTGTTTTTGCTAAGGCCCTGTGGTGGGTTGGTTGTCGATTTGTCCTTAGGTTCGGTAAATTCAAGGCATTCAAACACCTTTAGGGGGGTGGGGGGGCTACCTGCATGAGTGAAAATATTAGGTTCTCTGATTTGCTTCAAATTTGCACACAATGTAGCCTCAGGGAAAGCGCATCGCTGATGTAACAAACTGGAACCAATGTTATTGCTAATTTTTCACTAGGGGTTCCCAAAAATTCAATTCTACGTGTAAATCATAGGCGCAAAAAAGTTTTTGTGGTTGCAAAGCACCCCTTTACTCGAAATTTTTGCTAGCACTGACGAAGCTGATTTTTACATGATTTTATATTCTAACGTCATATCTCAGGCTCTATGATCCATTTTTTAAAATTTTTGCTCATGGCCTGAGCAATGACGTCAAACGTAAAATCACTCAAATTTGGCGGGTCCAAAAAACGGCCATTTTTTCACATTTCGCCCTCGATTTTAGATTTGAAAATACATATCAAAAATCCGGATCACAGGATTTTGAGCATACATGTCTTACTATGCCAAGTTTCAGCCTGATTGGCTTAATGTGGTTTGTGCTAGAACTGTCCAAATAAGGGCTCTTTTCGGCTTTTTGCGTACTTTTCTTATGTAAATACACTGACAAACGCACTGAACCAAAAGTGCACCTTCAAGCTTAATTGTTCTTATCTGAGGTAGAAGTGCCTTGGGGGAGTAACATATGTGAAAATAAGCAAAATTGGAGAACTTTTGACCTGGGTAGCCACCCCTTAAGCTGCAGAAACCTGGAGTGAGTCGTCAACCGAGGGTTGGGGGGGGGGTGCTACGCTGTTTTTTCTAAATTAAGGAACGAAATGTGGGATGGATCGGGGGAAACAGTCGGATCAGGTGTGTGTAAGACTGTGCTAGTGCAACCCTTTTGTATGTGGATCCACGGGTCTTCTTAAGGTTGGCAAACCCTATCAGTCACGTCAGAAAACTGTGTGTGGGTCGAATGAGGTAGACTAAAGGTAGACTTCACACGAGGGCGCATTTTGCTCCATGGCGTACGCCATGGCGCATCGCATGGCGTACGCCATGGCGCACTACATTGCGTATGAGCTGGCGTACGAGCCTAGTGCATTGTGTTAAATAATGCAGCAGGCAGTGTGAAAATAGAATGCGCCCGCTCATGCGCCCTCGTGTGAATAGGCCTTTAGAGAAAAGAATAATATTTGGGGCTGACAGAGTTGGGGGTTCTGTTGGGTGCAGTGTTGTTACGCATTCTCCAAGTCCACACAAAAGTCCCAGGCTCGATCCTCTACGCCATTTTTTCTTTTTTCTTTCACAAAATAGGGAATATTTTCTTCAACATAATGATTTAAAACTATATTCGTAAAATTAACGTAAAGTTTACAATTTAAAAAAAATACCGAAAAACTTTAGTAAAAGTTGAAATAATGGGAGCGACAGGTTAAACTTCCTTTGAAGGGACTTCTTCCAGCTGATGTCTATTCTAGCGATAATATGTTGCACTGACTGTTGGTCAATTACGCTGTGACCATGGATCAAAACTCAATAAATTTTGCATAAAATTGCTGCTTGTTCTATTCAAAGTTAACAAAGCCCTATGCTTACTATATAACCCGATACTTTAACCGTATTTTGATGCAGAACAATGCACACATGCAATTACAAAACGAAAAGTAATGTAAAGTCCTGCCTAGGCATGGGCACGTTTACAAAAATCTGTAAACGTTTAAACGCTCGCCACTGAGGTGGCGGCAGGAAAAAGAAATGTTACATAAATGTGACGTAATCTCAAAAAGTGAAAAGCGGTAGGATAAGTTTTGGCATCTAAATTGAAGGTTTTTGACATGCCCGTGTGTCATTTTTTCCTTTTTTCAATAAACGGCTTTTTTGACTAGCTACTACTCTGGCTTAGCTAAACATAAAATTTACGAAAAATTGTCGTATCTGGTTGAAAAATATTTTCTGTGAAAATTAAAAATGATTGTTTCAAGCTATTTTAGCAAGCATTTATCTCATAATAATTTATAGTTTCCTAAATTAATACGCGTACTATTAATTATTGATTGAAAATTAATCGTAAGTTGTCAAATGTTACTCCTGCAAAACTGTCGAAAACGTTACTACCACCTTAAATGTATAACTACTCTTATATTTAAGGCAGTTAGCAATAGCATAGAAATTAATTTTAGGCAAAACATGAATAATACCTATTTGCAAAATTAAGTTGAGTACCACAAGCAATTTCTCGTTAGAAATTAATAATTATGTATTGATCGCTTAATGCATTAATAATTTCACTACATATTTCATTTAAATAATTTTGTAGTTTGCTTGATTTCATAAAACTGTATTGCACAATTTTGCAGGATTGTGAAGGCTACAGTAAGAACAGTAAGATAGCATTAGATAGATAAGCTCCGCCTTCTTAGTGTATCTCATAGTTTAATCGCTGAACAAACATAGGCATCAGCCAATCAGATTTGTTGGGATAAACTAGAATTGGGACAAAGTAGAAGACCACCCTTGTTATGCTGGCATGCGCGGCTTGTTGCCACACATGTTGTTTTCTGGTCGCGTGTCCAAGGTTGTTATTCTCCTCTACATTAATAATTTTATCGTTATAAGGTTTTAAGGTATTTTTCAAGTAATTTGAAGTCGTTTTTACGTGATTGTTCAAATTTTACTTTTCCCCTTATCAAAAATGGATTTATCGAAATTGAACATGTGTTGACTCGAAACAATTCAGTACAGTAACCTGATGTAAAGACTAAAACCGGCTGTGACCTTTTTAAAACTTAATCGTTTAGTTAGCATGCAATCAATTAGATTTTATGGTGCTTCATTATATTTGTATTATTCATTTAGTACAATATTTTTTTAACTTGCTCTCTACCGTTTCTTATATTATGTAAATCAAGTTACTGACTTGACTTTAGTCGACAGACTTTCGTGATCGACTAAAAAAGGTAATCCCTAAGCTGCCTTAACTACAAAATTTTTGTTCCTATACCTACGGTTTTATAAACTGTGTTACATGAAAGATTAAAAATTTTCTCGGCAAGAAAAGCGAGGACGAGGACCGAGGACCCTTGTGTAAAAATCCACTGCTTGACTTATCTCAGTTCCCCTGGAGACGGCATCTTTACGCAAAATTAGGTTGGCAGGAACTGAGCTATTAACACTGTAAACACGCAGCTAGTTTCAGAAGATATATGTAATAGAATTCTCCTATTCCACATTTTGATACTAGCGCGGCAATCATCTAAATATCTATCGGCATTAATTGATGCTTTTAAGACACTTGCTGGGTGTGGCATGGTTCGACAGTTCTAATTTGTTCTAATTGGCATTTGTTCTAATCATATGTAATCTTAATCATATAACTAATCATAATAGGTTGTAAACTGTCATTGAACCAGTTGTAGCTGTATATGTGGTAGTTCAGAACAGGACCCAGTCAGGTCCCGGACCCAACTAGTTCAGAGTAGGACACCGCTACCGACTAGTTCACAACGGGACCCGCAAAAGTCAGACTTACACAAAAGATGCCTGCGCACGCATGACCAGTTTTGTCATGTTTGTATATATAATTGCCTCACTTGTACTTTCAAGTATTGTGAGTGTTGGACGCTGCTTAAGTTCGGTTATCACCCGGTAATGGGTGATAAACGATGGTATCTTGTTTCGCCTATATCAAAATTTTAACGCGTTAACACAAATTACAATTTCAACTTTAATGAACTACGTAATTATCGACTTAATAGATTATAAAGACATTGAAATTATACAAAACTCGTTTATAAAGTTGTTGTTTGAAAAGTTCGGGCAAAAAACTACGTTTCAACAATTTCTTGTGAGGGTCAGTTTTCAGTGTAATAACTTCGCAGCCGTTTGAATTTATAAGTTACACTTACATGAGCAATTACACCACTGGTCTGCTCTTGATACTTTTATGTTAAACCGCCTCTTTGTTAAGTTGACGGTCCCGATCTGAACTAGTCCGTAGCGGGGTCCTGCTCTGAACTAGTTGGGTCCGGGACCTAACTGGGTCCTGCTCTGACTGAACTACCACATATATACAGATCAAGCTTTAAACGTTAGACACATCAGAAAATTTTACAAATTTAATGGTTTCGACGCAATTTTAGAAAATTTTTCAAAACTTTCACGACGAAAATGCCATTTTCGGCACTTTTTGGCCAAATCAGCTATGACATCCTTCAGCCTCAGCCGAAAAAAAGTGCGTCACGGGACGCACATGGCCAAAAAAAAGTGCGAAATTTCGGAAAAAAAGTGCGGCGTTTCGCACTTTTTGACGCAAAAAAAACACTGGTGGTCACCATACATGAGAATTGGTAGACGGTGGAGGGCATACATATACACGGGGTCTCGGTCTGGTGGGGGCTTGACCCAGAATTTTCAAAATTTTAGGGGGGCTTGTCCCAACTTTTCGGGGGCTGGAGCGGGCAAAAACGCAAAAATTTCGAATTTTTGCCAAAAAAAAATTTTTCTGCAAAATTTGGCTATTTTTGGAAATTTTTTGACATTTTGCTCATTTTTGAAGCTTTTTACGGCGATTTGGGGCAATTTTTTAGTTATCGGGCACCTTTCTATCAGCATCAAAAAGGGGGCTTGTCCCGGTGGGTCAAATCTGAGGTGGGTTTGTCCGCCCCAGACCCCCCATGTACATCTGGGGTGGAGGGATTTTGATACCTCCCCTCCGACCTCCGAGGCAGCAGCTTCACCCTGCCAAGGTACGGCTAACGAAGCAAAAACGGAACACCCGGAGGCTCACCCAGGATCAAATCCTCCAAATTTCATTTTTACTCACGTATACTAGACTGGTAAGTCGTGACATAAAGTTTTGGCAAAAACTAAACACTGGGGGCAAGGAAAAAACTTATCGATGCATACAGTAGCGTAGCCACAATTTTAAAAATTTTTTTGACCGAGCCACAGAAACCAAAGGGGGGCCGTCGTTGACAATTTCTTCAGGTTTCACCAAAAAGAGGTTCAGACCCCCTCCCTGAACCCCCCTCTGGCTACGCCCATGGACGTATCTATTGCTATCGTCCTTTCTTGCTAACAAAACAACATGTCTGATTTATAGTAAACAGTAAACACATGTGTAGATTTCATAAGGTGGCATTTGGTATATCCGTGCAGTGTGCACCAAACCTCTTGTCGGTCAGAATTTTTAAATGCTCCAAAAAATGTCATATCATATTCCACATTTCCACAACAGCCAGCATTAACTGATCTGACCTTACAATACGTGGGCAATACGACCGTGGAACAATTCAAGTCGGTCATGCCCAATTTAAATATCGACAGTCCGTCTTCAGTATACATGATGTAATGAATAAAGTTCGTTGGCTGTTATATAGCAGGCGGGGAAAAAAAACCCACCCCATTTTTTGGGGGAAAAAAAACCCACCCCAGTTCCGGAACTTGGGTACGTGGTATAGTGGTGCGGGGAAAAAAAACCCTACGCGTTTTGCGGGGAAAAAAACCCTAGTGCTTCCTGGCCGAACCTCACGACATAGGACCTTTTTGAGTATGCAGGTGGAAAGCGCATCCCAAACTGACTTACCACACCAATTTCTGTGCAGTTTTGAGGCCTGTAGCGTTTTTTATAAAATTTCAAAATCTTGCATGTTGAAAAATTCCAAAGTGACAAAATTTTCTAAATTTTTGACTTGTCATAATTTTTCACAAAAACACTTTTGACCAACGCCGTTTGCATTTTTCAAGAGAGTTACCTTTCCTCTATACTTCTGAAGCTCGAAAACCGTGAAAAACGCTGTGGTTGACCTGTGACTGGTCAAAGTTTGTGCGGGAAAAAAAAACCCTATTGCGGGGAAAAAAAACCCTATTTTGTTTGGCGGCATTTTTTTGCTAAACTCACCCATTGTTGCTACTAAAGTTAGTTCGTCTGGGCTAACAACATGCGTAGAGTTCATTAAAACCGTTTATTCGGCCGCAAAACGTCGTTTTTTGTCATTTTGGGCCATACCCCGACACCCCTTACGAAACCTGTTTTGGTGATGTTTCACCAAAATTTGGCATTTTTTGCAATATTTAGGTTTTAGCTGCTGCGTACCAATTAAATCCAAGAATGATAGACGCGGGCGGTGTTTGTCCGCTGTTTCTAACGTAATAAGCGCAAAAATCTGTTTTTAATGCTTTTAAATACGGAAAAAATGCCTATTTGGGCAGAAGTCATTTCTGCCAAAACGGGTCGATTTTTGAAGAATCATTGTGAGTCACATGGATGTCGCAGAAACGGTTTTTTTAGTCCATACTGCAGCTGAGAGTTGTAGAACACGATGAAATTGTGTTTATACTCCCTGCTAATAGAACAACCAGAAAAAGTGATAGGGTTTTTTTTCCCCGCATTAGGGTTTTTTTTCCCGCATAGGGTTTTTTTTCCCCGGAGGTTTCGAGACTCATTACTCAGAAACGTGAGTAGTTACAGTCCATTTTATTAGTGCAACAGTTAGGCGAAAGATGGCCGTTATAACAGCCGCGAGCATTAATGGATCCGATTTATGTGGAGCACAGGACGACCCGAAAAGTTGAAAGTCTAAAAATTTGCCAGCGTATAGTACAGTCCCTGTAGGCAAACGTATATAAGCGGTATCCAAAAGGGGTCTCGCTGGTATTTTTTATGAGTCAAAAATTGGACCTCCCTATTTTTGACCCGACATGGCTCCAAGGGAGGTGAATTTTGGAGTCTCATTTCTCAGCACTAAGAGATGCGAGCTCAAATGTAAAAACACTTTTACAGAGGACTACCCTTCCTCTATTCATGACCGCAGTGGTAGGTCCCTCCTTCTTTCGTACGAGGGGGGGCAAGACCGAAATTAGACGGGGTAAAAAAAACCCATGTGGGGGAAAAAAACCCACTTTTTGAAAATGGTCTGGTGATGTCGAAAAACCTAGTAGCTACCCCAAAAGACTCATGGTAGTGCAAAAAGACGTTTATTATTAACACAAATGCGCATATTGACACTTTCTTGATCGAATTCTGGAATACGAGCCTAATAGTCGGACTTTGTCATTTTGAGGTCCCTTTGCAGCGGAAAGTAGTATTTTCTGGTACCATTGCCAGTTTTTTGTATGTTTTTAATTATAACCTGTTAATTTCTCTTGTTTAAACGCCAAATAACCGAACAAAATTAAATTATGGCCATTACGACCAGTCACAACCACTTACGGTACCCCCCACTGAGTGTCGATGGCGTAAAAAGTAGCCATAAAGTGCACATTTTGCATGCATTTGAAGCGATATCGCAACTTTTTAGTTGTTTTCAACGTTTTTAGGCGAAATAAAGGTGTTTTGTTTTCAATTCTGAAAATTCAAAATTTTATAATGGGCTGCGAAGGGCAGTTTTCAAACTTGTGTACCTGAGGCCCCATAGCAATTCTGCGTATAGTTTTGGCATCAGGGGCCTCTACTACTCCGAATACGTGCCATAGAGTTGAAAAACTACCGCTAACATACTTTTCGGGTGATTTTTGGGGTGGGTTTTTTTTCCCCCACATGGGTTTTTTTTCCCCCAAATGGGTTTTTTTTCCCCGGCAAGTTTTTGGCTTCCCGCCAAAAAACGGTAAGAGATAGCGAAATGAAACCGGTCCCAGCGTTTAGAGCAAGGTTAGGCCTACGACAGATTTTTTTGGTTTCCCGTGAAAACGTATAGTCTATGAGCTACATGACGAAATATGAAAATGCGGGTTTTTTTTTCCCCGCCTGCTATAATAGTTAATCCATCATACATGTAACGGGGTCAAAATTTAATGGTGGTCTCTCCTGCCAAATTTTGGGGGCCAACCCCGCCTGATCGACCAAAAATACACTAAATTTGTCGAAATTTTGTAAAATTTTTTCAAAAAAGTGCAATTTTTGCTAAATTTTACCAGAATTTTGGGGACCCTTCCCCCCGGCCCCTCAATTTTGGGGGGGGTCCCACCCTCCTCCCTTAATACATGTATGTTTTTTATAATATGTTGGCAGTATCCAACCAAACCAACGTTTTGATAAAAGTATGTACAGTTTTGTGCAAATTTAATGTATATAGTTGTCTAAGTCACTGAGATCGTTAAATAGACGAGAAAAAGTTCTAGCTCTACGTGTATATATACAACTTTTTTAAATTAATAATGCTCAAAAAGTGTCGAAAAGCATGATTTATGATGCTTTTGAGCTTTACATTTATTCTTGAATTTTTTTCCATTTTTTCCTTTTTTTTCCGGACCCCCGGAAAATTTTCCATTTTTTTCCGGAAAATAACATTTTTTTCCGCGGAAAGTTTTCCGGTGCACAACCCTGCCACAGAGTTTGCAGGGGTCTGGGGGCGGCAGCCCCCAGGAAAAAATTGGGGGAAATTTTTTATTTTTAGGCCAAATTTGGTCAATTGGAGACGTATCAGACAG
>JASANF010005452.1:0-65337 GCA_030248245.1 Trissonchulus sp. WLG1_4
TTAACAATTCTCCGAAACAAAACTAACTAACTACGTATATACATCAACTGATTAAGTTGGCCAAATTTGGCCATGTAGGACACTACACTTGGGCCGTATTTTCCAAAAAATAGAGCTAATTTTTCTGTACTAAAATCCGTTGAGAAAAGTTTCAGAAGGCAAAAAGTAGCTAACAAAAAATTAGTTTGAAAAATAGTGTTTTTTTTGTCAATGTTAGGTCAACATATTTTGGAAATTTTTTTAGAAAAGGTTTGCCTGCACAATCGACTTTTTGAAAAGTTGCAACTAGCAATTAGCTACAAAGAACTGTTTCAAAAAAGTACCAAAAGCCATATAGAATTTTTTGGTATAAAAGAGTCAAAATTTAAGAATTTTTCCCCTTAAAAAATAGGTTGATTTAATTAAAAAAAAATTAAGTTAAAAATTTTTTAGCCCAATTAGGTTATTAATAGATCCACCTTACCTAATCCCTTTGCAATAAGTGGGAAATTTTATCAGTTAGTAAATTTTCAATGTTACTCATGCCAAAATATTTTTTATAATGCCTGAAACTGACTGTTTTTTTCAGAATAAATTAGTTAAATTTAATAAACTGAATATAATTAAAAAATTATTATCTACAAATTCACACATTTTTTACATTTTTCAGTGTTTTCAACGTATTAATTTAGTTAAAATTTTTCTTTAGATATGCATATTCTATATTAAGTTTTTTTGAACATGTCCAATAATTAAATATGTGCAATAAGGAAATAAACTTAACATTCACTGCCCTCTTCGAAAATATTCGATTAAATTAGCAGTTAGATTCTCATTCAGCTGCTCATAATTTGTCGTCATTTTTGCAAAACTTTATTGCGCAAGCCGAAAAAGTTGGCTTCGCTTCATTTCAATTTTGTTTTCGTGTTCTTTTTTGTTTTCTTTTCGTTTTCGTTCATTTTAGTGTCAACTGAAAAAAGAGCGTAGCTGTACTTTTGCCTTTTCGTTTTTTTGAATAGCTTCTTGTTGAACTATTAAAGTAACGTTCAAGTTGCTTACTTTTAGTTTTTCTTTAACGTTGAAACTTTAATTTTCGAACTTTAAACAATCTTCATTTACAATTTCTATAATAACCCCTGTAGATATGTGTTTTCTGCAACACCGTCTTTTCTCTAATTTTGTACCAACTTTGGCTTTTAGACTCACTAAGCCTGAACTATTCTGTTCACAATTTTGTTTGGGCTTGTACAGTTTCTTTTTTATGTTTTCGTTGTGTCTAATGTCGTGTGTCGGACCTGTGCTTAATGTGAAATGTCGGAGGTGTGAATGCAAATGGATAATAACTGGAGAAATGCACATAAAACTAGAAGGTGTCAAAAGTCTTGCTGCGTAAAAACAGAACCTCTGGTCGTCAAAGGAACAAGCTAACTGCAATTTTTGCAAAAAGTCTAAGATCAAAACAAAATAACTGGCGGTAATCTTAATTTTTATTGCTGAAAAAATTTCCTATAGAATTACTAGTACCATTATTGCTACTAAGTGCTGCAGAAGCTTAATCTAATTATGACTGTGAAATGGACGGTTGTTCACGGTTTTAAACATTTGTTTGTAAGTTAATAAATAACAAAAATGAAATTATAAAATAAAAATAAATAAATAAACTTTTAAACGTAACCATTGTTTTTTTAATTTTTCTAAAAAACAGTTGGCAATTTACTTACACATTACTTTTTACTCGTCCTTTTTACTGCCCTTTTGTCCTTTTGTCTTTTTTTTGTCTTCCTTTAAAGGACAGTCTCCAACATAAAAGAACAAAAAGACAATTCGAAAAGGAAAAGAAAGAACATCACCACAAGGATGACATATGCTGCGAAAGGACAAAGGACAAAAACACAAAAATGAAAATTACGAGAGAGAAATAGGATCGAAATCACACACCCACTTGTCGGGTTATATTCGCTGCAATCTGCGAAAATAACTTCACTGATTGTTTAAGATGTGTTTACAACCCAGCCATTAGTTACCACATACATATTTATGTAATTAGTTATTAAGTAATTACTTAAATGACACGTATTCACTTTCGTATCATCTAAGATCAGCTCGCTAGTAAAAATGCAGCTGCTCAAAAACTCAACTGCTACCCAACGTGAGTTTGTGGCTAGTTATTTTATAAAAATGCTGTTTGACAGTTGTACGCAACAAATTGACAAGGGACACTCATGACTGTGCCCCGCTTGCGGTAACCCCGCTTGCGGGATCGGAAGTCAGGTCTCAAAACTCGCCCTGAACTTATCCGTAAATACCCCTAATACTATGTAGTAAGTAAAACTATCAACTCCCCCCATTCGGTAGCTTAGGAATACTCTTGTATTGAAGTTACTACTCGTAACCTGGTATAACTTCAACACAAGGAAGAGGTGAATCTGTGCGCAAAAAAATGCTCGAACACCTGTGGGCGTTAAAAAAAACAAAAAAACAAAAAACAAATTGACAATTTTGTAATCAATTATATACTACTTGTATGTTAGCTAAGTTTGTTGGAGCGCCCTCAAAAATGCTTGTCTTTAATAAATAAAAAATCTTCACAAAACAGAGGCAATTTAGCAAAGCCTAGCTAACTTAACAAATGCCATCAAAACTTTTATTAGCATTCAGAGAAGCAAGCTAGTGGCGAAAAAGTTGAATTTTAACTTAACGGCGTTAGCCGCTAATTTTTCTTTTCTCTTGAGGTGGCAAATAATTTTTTTGGAAAAATATGAACAGCTTTCCAAACTTAACTTTTTACTGTTTCTCACATCTGTTTGTAAACATAAAAATTTTAATCTTTCCGGTTTATGGTTTTATATACATTTTTAGACGTTCACGATCAGTCAATATTTCGAAAAGAAATTATATACAACAAAATTTTTAACGAACGTAAAACCATGGTTTAGTAAAACCACCTTTGTAAAATCCACCCTTAGGATCGATTTTCGCTTATAGTCCTATGTCTGTTGAGCCAGCAAAATTATAAAATAGTTACGCCACAAACTGATATGATACACAAATATTGGCGTAACTATTTGGTAATGTAATGCCACACAGACGTGCGTCTATAAGTATGAATCAATCTTTGGGTTGCATTCCAAATGGAGATTAAAACTGATTTTCCAAAGAGCTATATCAGCTCTTTAAATCACCCACTATATGAATGCCATTAGGTGCTTGCTATTTATTTTATTAACTTCAAACGAAAATAATGCCTTAGTTTCTCATTGTCTTTGTTATAGAGTTTAAACAGTCAAAAAAAGTGTTCCAATCTAAATTGCTTAAATATTTTATAAAATATTCTCACTATGCGATCATTACGTTACTTATCGCTATTATGCTTTCTCCGTCTAACCTATGCGGATTACCGAAATCGCATGTTCAAATTGGTAACAGTGGTTGATCCTCCGTTTGTCTTTAAAAACGGTTCGGCCAGTTATGACGGGATGGCAATTGAACTGTTACACCAATTATCCAAAGAACTGAATTTTCGCTACCAAATTTACGATGTCAGCAAATACGAAGCGTCGACTGAATGGGAAGTATCTGAAGATACTGGATTGGTGGAGGAAATTCTAGCGCGTCGCGCCGATTTTGGTATCGGCTCGATTACTATAACTCCCGCTCGAGAGCAAAAACTCGATTTCGCCCTGCCCTTTATGACCACAGGTTTAGTAATGGTTCATCAAAAACCGCAACCCGGCGACCGGTGGACTTTCAAAACGGTCCAGGAAGTTTTTTCCACGGATTTGCGCCTTGGCGTAGTAAAAGGCGGGAGTACGTACTCTAAGTTGCGTCATTCAAATAGTAAACTGTTGCGCAACTTAGGTTACTACATGGATAAAGTGGAAAACAGTCTGCCTGATACCGCTCAGAAAGGTTTTGATCTTGTCTCTGAATCGCGCGACTACGTCTTTATCGCCGAAGGCGCAACAGCGGAATACGCAGTTGGTCGTCAGTGCGAGTTGACAATTATGGGCGAATTGGCGACCTCAAGAATCGAATACGGTTTCGCTTTTCCAACAAAATCACCGCATTTGACCAAATTTTCGCAGGCAATTTTGAAACTACAAGAAAGTGGTGCCATTCTGGGACTACGCGACAAGTGGTGGAAGTCGTATTGTCGGGTTTATGATACTTGTGTCTGTGAGAAAGATGTTTCTTCTGAAGAAGAGTCTGGGGAGTTTTATAGTTCTTCTAGAGAATTAACCGCTGCAAAAACAATGCTTTTTTCCGTATTGCTTGTGATTATTTGTGTTTTATGCTAGTGATATAATAAAGTGTAGGGTATTTTTTACTGGAAAAATAACAGTAACGGTCAAGTTTGCAGTTAATGCAGGTGTAGTCAATAGTCATGCTACAAGGTTTGTAACAAATTATATATAATCCGCAAAACTAAATTGTTAAAAAAAAGTAAAAAAGGCGGACTAATTCCAACGCTTTTATCAAACTGTCGCATACTTACAGTTCCGAAACTATGGTATCAGCTCAGTTGAACTTTCAAAGACTTGCTGCGCTGCGGTTTTTAAATTTATGTAACTGAGCTAAGACTACGGTTTAAGGGGGGGGGGGGGGGCTACCCAGGCCAAAAATCAAAGTTCTCCAATTTTGCTTATTTTCACATATGTTACTCCCCCAAGGCACCCGAACCTCAGATAAGAACAATTAAGCTTGAAGGTACCTTTTTGGTTCAGTGCGTTTGTGAGTGTATTTTCATAGGCAAAAGTAAGCAAAAAGGCTAAATGTAGCCCTTAGTTGGACAGTTCTAACACAAACAACATCAACCCAATCAAGCTGACACTTGGCATAGTAGTAGTTTACATGTATGCGCAAAATCGTATGATCCGGATTTTTGATATGTATGTTTAATTCTAAATTCGAGGGCGAAATGTCAAAAAATGGCCGTTTTTTAATCCCGCCAAATTTGAGTGGCTTTACGTTTGGCGTCACTGCTCAAGTCATAAGCAAAAATTTTAAAAAATGGATCATAGAGATATGAGATTAGGCTATCGAATCATGTAAAAATCAGCTTCGTCAGGATTAACAAACAATTTTGGGTAAAGGAACGCTTTGTGAGCACAAAAAAAATTGTTTTTTGCGCCAATGATTTACACGTAAATTTGAATTTTTGTGAAAAAAAACTAAAGGATAAAGGGCAAAAGGCCAAAATTCAATTGGATCAATATCAACTGAAACTATTTACATTTTATTTTAATGTATGATTAACATTGATTTGTAGTACTTGCTAAATAGTATCTACATTACCAAATTGTGATTCACAAATGACGTCATAAGGAACAAATCGAAGGATTGTTTGTGAATTCGAAACAGAAGGAATCACACCACTAAATACAAAACACAACTAGCAATCCAATTGGCTGAAATTCACAACCTAACAGTTAACACTAACACGCAAAGCTTCCTTAAACCCCAGTGAAAAATCATAATTGTGACCCAAAACGCTTAAAATGTTGCGGTATAACGGCAAATTCCAAGCGTTTATCCAACTTATAAGGATTTAAATTCAGTCTTAGTGTTCGGTTGTGAATTTCAGCCATAGTTAATTTCAAATTACATTTAATGCTTCAGTCCTCCCACATGGCAAGCTAAAGTCCTGGCCTCAAATAGTGTACTTTGTGCGGAGTGACTTCGAGTGTTCGTGCGAGTATCGTGTAGAAAAAGTTTAGAATGAAGTTAACCTGAGGTCACTGCTGTTAACAGCGCGTAAACGCGCGCCTGCTAGCATGCTTAGTTTCAATGCTACGTATTTTCGTATGTGTGTAGGTGACAACTTCAACAGAGGTCGCCAAACTTTCTCGGACAGATGCAAGTTTTGTACGCTGCAGTAGTAATTACAACTGTGAGTGACTTCGCGTTAACTGCGAGTAAAGGGACACTATTTGAGACCAGGACTGTACGTGAGCTTTTCAGAACCCAAAAGAGTCAGACTTGTTTATTTTTTGTCTGCTGCTTGTGATTTGAATAACCTAATATCATAAGTTTTTTTTGTTTTTTGTTCAATTGCTAGAAGGATCAAAAACATAGTTTTCAAACTTTCGTAGACGAAACCGCTGTATTGCTCACAGCAGTGGTTGTTGGCTGAACCGTAGCCCATTTGCCAAAAACCACACCGACAAAATAAAATCGCAGTTTAGAGCCAAAAGTTAGGTAAAACAGGGGTGTCAAAGCGCTGTTACAAACCGCCATCGTATTTGTGATACCAGATCCTAGCGTAACCGAAATATAGCCGTTCATGCTTAGCGGGGGTACAATCCAAAAGGTCAGACAATACACGATCAGAACTGATACGATTCCTCCAAACTGAAGTGCCAGGTTGCGTTGTCTGGCGTCTGCTGCATTTTGCTGTCGCCCCAGGTCTTGGGCTGCCGTGGTTTTGCGAATCTGATAGTAAACGGCCAAATAGATGGTTGCAATGACCATCCAAACTAAATTGGCTCCAATCAATTGCGGCATGAAACCCCAAGACCCGCACAGAGTGACGTCAGTGCATTCCACTTGCCAAGCGTAAAATACGGCTGCCAAAAAACACTTACAATAGCTTTGCTGAACCATCAAAACAAGCGTAGCTACGCACGCAGCAGATATCATCAGAGCACATGTTTTTGGGGTCATTAGTTGCTTGTACTTGAGTACAAACTTGACCGCCAGAAACCGATCAATGCTGATCCATACCATATGACCCGCCAAAAGCCACCAAGACGAGCAAGAAACAATTCCCACAATACGCTCATATTGGGGCCAAAATCGACCAATCAAAATTCGCGGTACCATGTAGCTTAGTTGACAGAGCAAAGACAAAGAGTCGGCTATTGATAGAGATACAGCAAAAGTGTAAAAAGTTTCCGAAAACTGCGACTTTTGGGTTATGATTATGTAATCTACGATGACATATACTGTAAGTCCAACTAAGCAAAGCAGTGCTATGAATAGACCGTAAACAATTGCCAAAATGTTATGTTCAGGTTCGATACCCGGCAATGTTGAATTTGAATTGGATAAACTATCGTTCGACATATTGAGTTCGCCAAAACTTAACCGAAACAACTGTTTAAGTCTTATTTGTTTAAGCTTAAACACCGCTAGTACTGGACAAACAGGAAAGCTTCTCACAGTAGTCTATCACTAAGCTGATACAGAAAACTGCTAACTTTAAATTACATACCAAGTTTTTCGAATACTGTAGAAATTAGACCGCTTAAAGTTTTGGCTTTTGCTATGACCAAACATCAGAAACTTTCACAAACAATGTACTCTAACAATGTTTATCTGAATATGCGTTTTATTTTAGCTGAATCCCCCTTAATTAGAGCTAAATAAAGTTGATTCTTACGCAGTTTGCGCAAGCATGCATGTTACTGAAAGCTTACAGCTGTGTAACAAGTGTCTTCGAATTAACAAACATCAAAAAAGAGGAAGCTAAATCTTCTACAAAGCCCCTTCCTTACTGGTTTAATCAAACTAGCATTATGAAGCTGTTGATAAGTGACAGGTCGGATTAAACGGACTACACGAGTTGAATAGCTAACTGTTTAATGTTAGTCTTAATCGGTGGTGTTTTAATTTCAAGGGGTGTGGGGTTACCCTTGATTGTACCAGGAAATTAAGACAGATGCTAGATTTAAGGGAGGTACCCCCTGGAATCACGGCGTTAAAAGCGCTATTTTGGCCGCTATGTCATACTTTTATCTATTATGTACTCTTGCTCTGACTTAAAAGCAGCGTGCCAAACCTTAAGTCAGTAACATCTCAAGGTTTTTGAATGACATTTTTGGCCATTTTTAAAACAATAGTTATTCTGATTAAAATTAACTGCTCTATCATGGAGGGGGTTCTCAGTAGGCAGCAACTTTTTTTAATGTCATGGTATAGTGACCTAGTGAGCCACCATAAAGGGTTTACTCAGTTTCACACTCTTCACATTATGTACTCTTGCTGTAAAAAGTTTCTGTTCCTGGTTTAACAAGCCAGCACTTTATCAATACTGAGAAATGAGTAACCAGCCCTGACAGGAATGTATTTCAGCCAAGATTACCAATCACATACTATTCAAAACCCATTTACTAGATTACTTTAAAGTCTTTGTCAGTGTTTATTTATTAATCATTATATTGGTAACATGGAAGGCAGGTCTGTTGTAACTAGGCAATTTAGTTTAATTACGGTACCGTAACGGTTAAAGCGCGTTTTTTTGGTAAGGAATATAGCCGGCAATGATTCTCCGGATTATAGTTTTTTCATATTTCTTGCCATTAATAGCAGGTGAGTAGAAGTATGTAATAAAGGAATTTGATTTCTGAATGTTTAATTATTTTCACATTTGCATGTTGCTTTGACACAGCGGTACAAGCCCCCTTCGTTGATGCTAAAAAAAGCGCCCAAAACTGCCAGATATGCAGTCTTTTTTCTGAGTATAAATAGTTGACAATGAAAAAATTAAATAGTTAACTAGAAAAAATAGTTCAACAGATAAAAGGTTGTGGAGCACTGATTTAGGGTGTAAGGTTCCCTGGATTTAAGTATGTAGCTTGTTTCTCTACTGCTGTATGACTGGAGTGTCTTCAGGGTCTGCATCAAATCTGGCAAATGATAGACCTGAAGTAAAAAACATTACAGATATTTTCTTTTTTAAAATAGAAGTAAATAAAAAACTAAACAAAATATAAAGTAATGTTTCGGAACAGAGGTTGAACAGTTCATGCAAAAAACAATACAGGTAATTTTTCTTAAAGTAATGTTTTAAAGCAAAAGTTTGCAGCACCTTAACTCCAGTTTTTTTTAATTTTTTTTAGCCCAACCAGAATGTCCAGAAGGATTCGAGCAAATAGGCGAAGCGGGTTGTCTGAAGTATTTTCCAGAGAAGAAGAACTTCACAGAGGCAGCCGCCGCTTGTCGTGAGCTGAGCGGAGTACTTCCCAGCAGACTCGCTGTGTGGATAAATAGACAGCATTATAACGGAATAGCAGCTTATATGCAAGTTTCTGATGAAATTTTGTAAACCGTATTACCTCGAATAAAGTCCCTGTCGTTTAGACCTTCACGAAACAATAAAGCCCAAGAAGTTTTTTTTTGAGAAAATATGGTGAAAGGTGGAATAGCATCTTATATACAAATTTCTGAAGGATTTTTGTAGGAACGGTATTTTGAAACTCGTGGTCATATTTTATTTGCTGTAACATTGCAATCAGATAGCGCCTGTTCATAAATTAATAATATCTTAATTAATTAATCAGATTGACCTAATATCTGCTACAAATTTGTTGTCATTATTGATTAAATTGTTTCGCGAATTTTAATAAACTTTCGTCGAAATTATGTCGAGTTGCTGAAGTTAATAAATTTATTTAAATTAATCCAATTTATGAAAACGCCCACACAAGTTAGCTAGAGATTCACCAGTCAAAAAAGTTATTTTTTATTTAAGCTTTAAAAGATTTACTTATATTACATATTTTTTTAGACACAGACAAACACAGTCTGAGCATGTATGGAGTGGTATTACTGACGAATTAAGAGAGGGTAAGTCTTTTTATTCACATACTGGTTAACCTTAGGACTTGCCTAATAACTCGCTGAGATATTAATTACAAATACGAGCTCTGTTGGATTCACGTTGTGTCAACTCTGAACGAAAGGACAGTATTTGAGGACAGGACTGTATAACAACGTTTTGCAAACAACTGAAAAACTAAAGTCTGACCAAAAAATGCTGGACCCTGACACAAACAGAAACACGCGATTTCATTACGAACAGAACGAAATGCAAACATAAAAGGGTGGGATTCACAAAGCGCGTTTAACTTAGACCCAGTCTAAGTCTTAGACTGCGTTTAAACGCAGTCTAGCTAAACAAACGTTTAGACCCAGTCTAAGTCTGCATATGATTAGCGTGTAAATTTTGTTCTATTTTCGTGTTCTAAATTTGATTACGTTCTATTCCTGATTCACGAGCTCAGTCTAAGTTAAACGTTCGTTTAACTTAAACGCCCGCTAGTGTTGAATTTAGACTAGCCTTTTGGCTAGTCTAAGGTTAGTCTAAGTATTTTTTCATTAGTTTACATAAGTATTTTTTAACATTTTTTACTTTAATTATAGTTTTAATTAGTTTTTATTCAACTTATAGGTTAACAATATCGTGTATTATCATGTCTATTTTACTTCTTAGCTGCTAGTATACGTTCATATGACACTTAATGTGGATGGTCTAGTTTTATAATAGAAAAATTTTGTTTACCATACTGTTTACTTATTCATTTTTGCTATTAACAGTTTATAAAGCTCTAAAGTTAGTAAAGTCAACTACCTAATTATCTTAAATAGATAAAAATGATTAAAAATTACAAAAATTACTGAAGTAATAGTTAATAATAATAAATAATAATAGGTATTGAGCTTTAAGCATAATCATACCAACTATAAACTGTTCTCATTATTATCGCTTAATGCTGTTGCTTCATCTTTGTTATTTTAACTTGCAATAAGATAGCGTAAGTTTTAGGTATTTTTAAGGGTTGTTGTTGTTGTAATTGTTTCAATTAATGTCAATTTTCAATTAATAAAATTGTATGTTAAATAGTAAATTAATTATCTTATTTACCAATTGTCAAATTTTCTTTTTAACTACGTAATTAACTTGAATTTCAAATTAGCTTTTATTGAAAAGTATTTATTACCTAAATTAATAGCATTGTCGGTACGCATTTAAGCAAAATGTTCTGAAATAGAACTGAAAAAAGAATCAAATAAAGAATTTTGTTAAACGAGCCCGTTTAACTTAAACGGGCTTTGTGAATCACGTTTAGACTCGGTCTAAACGTTCGTTTAAGTTAGACAAGGTTTCAATTGAAATAGAACATAAAAATCAGGTGACACACACTAATCATATCAATCTCTGTGAATCATGTTTAACTTAGACCAACGTTTTAGACTGCGTTTAAACGCAGTCTAACTTAGACTGCGTTTAAACGCGCTTTGTGAATCCCACCCAAAGAGTGCAGCGACTAGTCACAGAAATTACGCCATCCGTTTTATCTCAGGGTTCAGAAGTTTTTAGTCAGACTTTAGTTGATTTGTCATCATTTTTTTTATTTTTCTAGGTAAATTTGCCATCGAAGGCACCAATCGTTGTTATATCGGAGACACAGGTTGGTATCCAGGAATGCCGGACAATCATTTGGGAAAGCAGCACTGTGCTTACTTCCGCTTTCAAGACGTTTTGCTTGACGATGTTCAGTGCTTTGCCAAAATCCCCTACGTTTGCCAACTAGAAACGTTCCAAAATGGAGACATTTGTGGTACTAAAGTGAATTCTTTTTCATACTAATAGTTTTTTTTTATTTTTGGTTCAATAAATTCGAAGATTTTAATAGAACAAAAGCTAGCATTATCTTTTGTTTCTCTATATTGTTGAATAGAAAGAGGATGCCTCAATTTAGAAAGAATAAAAGAAATGGAGGCGCCGGGAATCGAACCCGGGACGCCTGCTTCGAAGTCAAGCATGCTACCACCACACCACAGCCCCCGAATCTCATAAGCCCTAATTCTCATTTACAACAATATGACTAAGGGTAATGGTTTTGGTTAATGGAAACTTCGTAGGTACAGTATAGCTGGTGTATACCAGTTTTTTGCCATTTTGTCAACTTTAATTTTCACCACATTTTTTGGAACAAACATACAATACCCATCAGAATTAACCATCTACATATGATGCTGGAGTCAGCATCACTGATTGAGCTATAAATCACTGACTGCAGTCATTGATTTCATTGACGTCACAGGTTTAAAATTGGACAATTTTATTTGCATTGAACTTCACTAAGTAACTCCGGAATCGCGCTCACATTAGTTATCATTAACTTTATGTACGTTGTTTCAGTATATATGTACTTCCAGTTAAAAATACAGTTTAGCTTATGATTGATGTGAGCGTGATTTCGGAGGCACTGACTCTGACTCCGGAGACACTTAATGAAATTCAATAAAAATATCCATCTTAACGGACCTGTGATGTCAATGCAATGACTGCAGTCAGTGACGCTATGACTCGATCAGTGATGCTGACTCCCACGGCACAGGTAACTAATTCTGATCACTACTGTATTGTTTATTTCAAATCTATCAATCTAGTATATGCAGCCATCAGTTTTTATCCAAACCAAACTTTCAAAATCCAAACTTTTATAATCAACTTAAAATAAAAACAGTATTGTTGTGGAATATTTGAGATTTATGCTCGGACGTCGATACTCAAATCGCAAACGGGAAATTAGAGCTTCAGGATGATTTGCCTTATGTGGGAGACAAACTCAGTACAGTTTGCGACGACGGCTATGTTCCTAAAGAGCCGTCTGTCTCCTTGTGCCAAACCGACAAGACATGGAGCCATGATTATTCCGCATTCAAATGTTTAAGTACGGCTTAGGCTCGATTCATACTTACAGCCCTATGTCCGTTCAGCCGGCAGAATGACGTCACAAACAGCCTAGTGCAGTGGATCAGCCAGCGCCTGTGACGTCATTATTTTGTCATTTGGTCGGCTGAACGGACATACGGCTGGAAGTATGAATCGACCCTTAAAGTGTGTGCAGAAGAAAATGCTGAGTGGGTCGGGTGATCAGATACTATTGCTAAACTGCTAACAGTTTAAATATTTAATGTGGTTTGATAGATTTTGTTTTTTACATTTTATTGACAAAAACAAATTATTGTTGCTTAGTGTATGATCCAGTGTATGATTAACTATTTCATCCTGCTATAGTAACATTTAGAAACATGTGAGCCCACAGCAACAGTAGAAAATGGTAACGTGGCAACACCGGATAAGCCAACGTTGACGGAAGGGGATGTTGCGACAGTGACCTGCAGCCAGGACTCCAAGTTGAAAGGAAACAGTGAAGTTGTTTGCGACAACAAAGGAAAGTGGGGCACCTGGCCTACATGCGGTAAGTGCAATAATGTGAGTGTAAGTGCCAAAATGTTTTTATATTAATTTCTCAGGGTCTTTTCTGTTATTCCCCCACCAGTCCGGAATTCGAAATTTACTGCGCCGATTCGAATAATTTTTGCACCAATGGATTCCTCTTGACCTCAGAACTTACTAATTTTGAAACATTTTTAATTTTTTAAAAAAATTTTAAATTTTAAAATTTTTGAAAATTTTTTAAATTTCATTGATCCAAAACTCAAAAATTTGTGTCTAGAACACTTTCCGCATCTCAGAAAATAAAAAAGTCCGCATTTTGTATAAAATTTTAAGATTTTAAATTTTTTTGAAAACTTTAAAATTATAAAACTTGCATTTTTGAAGTCCTGACGTCAAGAAGAGTCCGTGTGTGCAAAAATTATTCAAATCGGCTCACTAACTTCCAAATTCCAGACTGGTTGGGGATTAACAGAAAAAACCCATTTCTCGTAGCCCAAACGCCAACGGGTACTCTAGTACCATTATTTTTAATGCTAATTAATCTTCCGTTGACAGTTGGCAACACACAGGGCTTATCAATTGCTCCAATAACTGCTCCAAAACTGCTTTCCGTTTTTTTTTTCTTTTTGGTCAAGCTGTGACAGTGTAATAGTGTTTGTAATCAATGTAACTTATAATTCATTTAGCTAGTAATTATGCATCCGCCAACTGGCCGCCAATCATATTTGCTTCTAGTTAGACTTTCGCACCGTACGTATTTACTGTGTAGCCACAATTATTCGGTTTTTGAATTTGGTTTTCAATTGCGAGTATGTTGGCTTGTAATGGCTCCTTCTATCCTATCAGTCATTCTTTCTCCAGCTTGTAAAGTTATATATATAAGCTGGGTCGCATGCTTAATAAATGAAGTTTTTTCCAAAGCGTGTAGCCTTAAATCGCGATTACTACATTTGGCATCCCTGGCAGGGTCGTTCTTGGAGTCGGAGCAGACGTTGCCTCGGCGGATTTCCTTGACGGAGGCGTTCTTGGTGTTGAAGCCGACGTTGTCGCCGGGCAGGGCCTCCTGGAGGGCTTTGTGATGCATCTCTACGGACTTGACGTCAGTGGTGAGGCCCTGGGGGGCGAAGGTGACTACGGTGCCTGGCTTCAGCACCCCCGTCTCCACACACCCCTCGGGCACCGTCCCGATCCCTCCGATCTTGTACACGTCCTGCAGAGGGAGACGCAGAACCTTATCGGTGGGACGCGTTGGCGGCAGGATGGATCCCAGGGTTTCCAACAGGAACTTACCGCTCGCGTTGCCCTCCTTGCGCTCGGTGGGCCACCCCTTGTACTAGGGCATCTTGTCCGAGGCCTCCAGCATGTTGTCCCCGCATCAGCCCGAGATTGGCACGAACGCCACCGCCTTGAGGTTGCAGCCAATCTACTTGATGTAGTTCGACACTTGTGTCACCATTTCGTTGAATCGTGCCTCAGAATAGGGAGGTTTAGTGGTGTCGACTTTGTTGCAGGCGATGATCATCTGCTTGACGCCTACCGGATAGGCGAGCAGGGCGTGCTCTCGGGTTTGTCCATTCTTGGAGATGCCGGCCTCGAATTCGCCCGTCCCGCAGGCCACCACCAGCACGGCACAGTCCGCCTGCGACGTCCCCGTGATTATGTTCTTGATGAAATCTCTGTGGCCGGGCGCGTCGATGATCGTCGCAAAGTATTTGGACGTGTCGAACTTCCACAGGGCAATGTCGATCGTGATACCTCGCTCACGCTCCGCCTTCAGCTTGTGCAGCATCCACGCGAACTTGAACGAGCCCTTGCCAATCTCCTGAGCTTCTTTCTCGAATTTCTCGATGGTTCTCTTGTCAATACCCCCGCATTTGTAGATGAGATGCCGGGTGGTGGTGGACTTGCCAGAATCGACGTTGCCGATGACGACAATGTTGATATGAGACTTCTATTTGCCCATGATTCAGCTACCAAACTATTGATGAGCAGAAAACCAAATTACAGGCAACACAATGAAGATTTAAAATCTACCGAAATAAAGTGGGTTAAAACCGAAATTCGAAAGGTGATAAGGCACTGGCAAAAAACTGTTCACCCCCTCCGCTACGTCACCATTCGTCTCAACGAAAATCTCGGGAAAAAAGATCAAGCCGTACTGACGCGTAGTCCAGGCGTATTTGAAGAAACGGCGGGACCTTCTGACGACCAATGACTTTCCGTTAACGTTCCGTTAAAATCGTCGTAAATTGTAGTCGCCTTATATTTCGCAACTTAATTTTTATTTGTATTCGCCATGTATTTCACAACTAATTATTGGACATATTTCACAACTTATGATTCTGTAGTCGTGCACTTATTCTCCTCTATGCCTTAGCATTTTTTGTGGGGAGCGAGTGTAATAGTGTTTTTAATCAATGTTATTGTTACTATAATTCATTTAGCTAGTAATTATGTATGCGCCAACTGGTCGCCAATTATATTTGCTTCTAGTTAGATTTTCACACCGGACGTATTTACTGTGTAGCCCCAATTATTCGGTTTTTTAATTTGGTTTTCAATTGCTAGTATTTTAGCGTGTAATGGCTCCTTCTATCCTATCAGTCTCCAGCTTGTAAAATTATATAAGCTTGTTTGCATGCTTAAGAAATAAAGTTTGTTCCACAAGCGTGTAGCCTTAAATCGCGAATAATGCTACAACAGTATCGGTTTTGTAGCAACGGTAGCTTTCAATTCCATTTCTGTTATTGCTTGTTTGACACTTGGGATTAATGTCTAGCTTTGTATACTTCAAATGAGCTACAACTGTTGCTTCTGCATTTATTGTCACTCGGGTAGTACCGACATTAGCCCAAACAATTCACGGTGCACGTAGCTAGGCTAGACCCGACAGTTTGGCACATAACTGATTATTCATTGAAACGAAAACCACCCACAACGTTTTTCCTGCTTGGTACGTAACTGAACTGCTAGCAGGCGACATTCTGTTACAACGTGTGGCTTAAGGATCTTATCCAAAATTGGATTTATTGGATTAGATTTTACTTTACTTTTACTAACTTTATTTCGTCAATAACGCAGCGGCAGCTAAACGTAATTTAGGCAGCCTTCAATCAATATTTTGGCTGAAAGCTGCCGAAATCCCTTGGGTTGAGCTGCAAACCTTCCTCCTAGAAGGCCGCAGTTCACAAAAAGAGCAAGCCATCCAAACAGACGGCTTGCTGATCAGTCAAGATTGACGATCTTCTCATTTATCACCCCCCTTATATACTAATTTTTAAACTCATTTGCATATCTATATAGTTTTTGAGCAATCCCATTGGCTAGGTAAAGCATTGCGCCTCCCACGTGACTTTACAATGATTCTCGATCTTTGTTATGATGAAAATGAAAAATAAAGAAAAAATTAAAAATTTGCAACGGAACAGGATCGAACTGGGTACATCTGGTTCGCCGTAACAAATTACGTAGAAACTACACGCTAATCCACTGCGCCACCGGTGCTTCTGAAAACTCCTGTTTTAAACATCGGTAAATTTGTAAGTGCCTACGTTGATTTGACGAAGTTGGCAAAAATAATTTAAAAGTTTTAAAATTTGAACCAATTTTGATTAAGTGGGTTAATAAACGTCATTTGATCTTTCTATTGGTGTACTCAAATCCGAATTATTATATTTATCATTTTGCTTAGGATAGTTTATATTTATTAGGTAATTAATATAAATACAATTCGTAAAATATTTTTAATTTGACACTAATATAAATAAAATTCTCAAATTATTTTTATTAATTTAATATTAATAAAATTATTAATATTAAAAGTCTTTTAAATACTGACTTTTATTATTAATATTAATTGCTATGCTGCTTTGCTTTTTACAATATAGAATTTAGAACTCAGGCAAGTCAGGCAACTTACTCGCACCCCAAAAATATGCCCTTGAAGACATCGTAAAAAAATCAGACTCGTTGAACCTCCAAGTTGAAACCACACAGCAATATATCAATTAATACAGGTTTAGGTAATATCAATTTGTCATCAAGTTGGATTGTATTTTTAACACTGCGGATCCAATCACAAATCACAACTCACTCGAGTTAGTTTAATCAGTTACTTAGGATTAAACGGATTAGATTAAAATTTGTTTTGCCAATAACTCATGACATCGTTTATTAATTTATACAAAATTTGTACCATTTACACTTACATTTACAAAGAAAATATTTGTACCATCTTCCGCTTGTGCACAAAATTTTACAAGTCTGCTTCAACAGCGAGATAAGTTATTAAGCAAACAACTTTTAATCTAATCCGTTTAATCCATTTTAGGAATTGTTCCTCAGTTACTTACGGTTTTGTTGCTGGTTTAGCTGCTTAGATTTATGCAGTCCACAGGTGCTTTTGTTTGCAAAACTTGTAGGAGCGAAACTAAACACCAACAACAGATTTTCAAACATGGAGATTTAAATCTTGACAAATTTTTTCTTTTTTATGTGTAGATGCAGTGGAGTGCGACCCACCAACCGCAGTGCCCCACAGTGAAGCAATTGGGTTGAATCCGCCTTACAAGCCAGGGGCGACAGTGACATACAAGTGCAGTGGAAATTACAAAATGGACGGAGACGCAACGCTAACTTGTTCAGATGAGGGTGAATGGGACAACCCAGAGCCTATTTGTTATGGTGAGAAACTGTTTTCCAATGTTTATAGTCAGCTATATAGATGTAATAAAGTGTTGACTTTTTTTCTAAACGGAGTTTCGGCATTAGGTTTGAGTTCACAAAATTCAAAATGGGTATCTGTAGGTCGAAATCGAATGCAATAATAGGCAGAATCTAATCGACAGGTGACAGTATCTAAACTAAATCCTTTTTTTCACCAATCATTTGGAACATTGTTCAATGTTCACCTTTTTTATTGTTCATTTTTATTAATAATTGAAACATGATTGAAATAGCCCTGAAAACATAATAAACGTCAGAGTGCTGACGTTTGCACTAACTCTCCACTAATCTATTAAAACTCTCTAAATGCTCTGATTTAATGTGAAATAAGCCCTTGACTATTGTATGGCAATTATAGTGTTATACCGCGAACCACGGGGCTCTTGGAATTTGGACCGAAGAGGCGAGGGCCAGCGGGCAGAATTGACCGTGCGCCCGAGCCCAAGTGGAACGCGCTATAACGGTGAAAACCGGGGCAAAGTGCTCTAAATCGCTCAGATATCTGCCCTAATTAGGTCCGGGGCACACACACGAATTCCCCAACAAATAGCCACAAAGCCCTCCAAGGGCTACTACAGTCAAAAGGCCCTAAGAAGCCCTAAAAAGGCAGTTTTGAGGTTCAGAATTTTATTAAAAATTAAAAGTTTTATTCAACATAAAAATCAACAAGACATTTTCAAAACAAGAGAAAATAACAAAACTAGCTTAAAACAGGAGTCCTAACTCAGGGGGCCTAGCCCTAGTCCTCACTGGCACGCACACCTCACTACCTAACCCCTGTTCAAGCGTGAGCGCGCCTTCCCCCTTCTCTTGGAAAAACTGTGACTGCCGTGAGCCAGTCACACATGAGTAGAATATATAATTTTGCAATGCGGCCAATTTGAACTCAGGCTACGTCCCCCTTTCCGAAACAACATTCAGAATAATAAACAAATTAAAATTATAATTTTAAATATTAAATTTAGATACTATTATTAGCATGAAAAATATAATTTATAAAAGTATGCATAAAAGTCTATTCACATGACACGTCATTGCTCAAAAACGTGTAAGCCTACAATTTAGGTATATTAAAGCGCTGGCAGCCTTTCTATTGTTATAAAAAACTATAGAGCAGAAGGCGGAGCGCTTATTCATGCGCGAATACCGCCAATTTGGAAAGTACGTAAAATACGTAACATGACGAACTGTGACGTGTGAATAGATGCATCTAAGCGCGGTTTTAGACTAATTTCGACATTCTCTTGTTGCGGAAAAGTCTTGTTGATTTTTATGTTGAATAAAACTTTTATTTTTTAATAAAATTCTGAACCTCAAAACTGCCTTTTTAGGGCTTCTTAGGGCCTTTTGACTGTAGTAGCCCTTGGAGGGCTTTGTGGCTATTTGTTGGGGAATTCGTGTGTGTGCCCCGGACCTAATTAGGGCAGATATCTGAGCGATTTAGAGCACTTTGCCCCGGTTTTCACCGTTATAGCGCGTTCCACTTGGGCTCGGGCGCACGGTCAATTCTGCCCGCTGGCCCTCGCCTCTTCGGTCCAAATTCCAAGAGCCCCGTGGTTCGCGGTATAACAATAGTATATATGTGTTTGAGAAAATATAGCTGGTGGTTAAAAATGTATCAGTTTTTTTCCAAGCATTTGGGAGCTCAAATGATGGATCTATTGAGGTGCCCATGTCTCTCGTTTCATGTTTTAGATCCAACACTTTGTGAAGCGGTTCCGAAAGTTAACAATGCCACCCATAGAATTTGGGCCAAAACGCAACCCCCAAAACCAGACTCGGTTTTGCGATATTTTTGTGCAAACGGTTTCGTTATGGAGGGTAATGACACTCTCACCTGTGACTCTGTTGGAAAGTGGGTTCCACAACCTCCAAGTTGCAAAGGTGAACATTGGCATCTTAAATTATATAGCTTGAAATAATTGTATGGTGAATTCAAGCGGTGAGCTTGATCAGGTTCGAGCAAAGAGGTGATCAGTCGCCTACCTGACTGTGATCTAGTCCGGCAATGACGCTTCAAATTCAAATAACTTAAAGATGTATTTTAATTCATGAGTGAATGTGACATATTATGATATATATTTTTTAGAGGAACAAGGACTATTATTGATCAGCTGGTGTAAAACATTACCTTAATCGTTTTGTATATTTTTTGTATACAAACTGGACTTTACCCAAACTTTCTGCAGAAACTTTTTTAATTGCCTGGGTAATTTTTTTGGAATTGAGATCAAGGACGAGTATAAACCCGAGTTGATGGGATTTACAAAGCACTATTAAATTTCTTGATTTTTACCCGACACTTTCTTAGATCGCCGCTGCATCAAGCCTCATCTAAAACTTGGCAGTCAGTGTGTGCATTTGGCCATTTTTATGTCATTCATTATATTTGGTGTGTTGGTTGCATTATTGGTGGCATTTTTGATCAATCGACAAATAAGGTAAGCACCTAAATTTATTTATAAAATTTATTCAAGAAATTGTCCAAGAATCGAAAGAATAGACAATATCTAGCTATATAGTCAGTAACTTTGCAGAAATTTTGCCGATGTTTTCAGAAGTTTCTTTCGTTGCGCCAGTTTCAATTTTTAAAATCAAACATAACAGCACCAACTTGTGCGCTGACTTTTTGGCTTGAAAGTATAGCCAGATTTGTATTTTCAAAGCATGGCGTCGCTTTAAAGCTTTGCTTTGAGACCAAACTTGTTTTGAAAAAAAGCTATGCTGGGCTTCGCCACTTCAAAACGTTGCCAGCTTTGACTTTAATTCAAAGTGCGTCGAAGCCAAGCTTGGCTTTGCGTTGAGGCGCTTTAAAGCAAAGCCGAGCTTTGGGAAGTACAGCACCGGCTTAAGCCGGCCGGCTGGCCGTCTGGCCCAGCGACTGGATTTTTGGAAAAAACCAATTCATCCAAATCCAAAGTATCATTTTGGCATAACAGCCTGCCGGATTGTTATGAGAGCAATTTTTGTCTGTCAGCTGGCCGGCCGGCCTGTTAGCTGGCCGGCTGGTGTTTTTAACCAGCAGGCCGACTTTGACCGGCCGGCAGCCAAGCTGTTTTTGGCCGGCCGGCGACTATCGCGCCAAAAATTCCGGCCGGTCACAAACACTAAACTCACTGAAACGTTTCTCACTCCAAGACAATCCAAATAAACGTTGTTAAAACTTATGTTAAAACTTTAAAGTTAGAACTTAAACTTAAAAGTTATGTAAAACTTAAACTCTATGTACTTCATTGAATTAGACTTTGACTTTTTTAATTTTTATTTTTTTTCATTGGCTAAAATGGACTGCCAGTGCAGCAAACAGTACAAAAATCAATTGATTGTTTCAGGAAACCTACCTAAAAAATGAATAGTTGAAGAAAGTTTTACAATAAAAAACTGGACATTGTTGATTAAAGAGCCCGATTTTTTGACGTTAAAAGTTTTCTAATCATTTTTTTAAACTTTTTGCTAATAAAAAATGTTGCCAACTGTAGGAGAAAACAGCTCAGTATTTAGATCTGAAATATTGTCATAGAAATCGGGCCATGTTTGCGTGGTGCATTCCACTTCTGCCGAACAGGACGTCAAAACTCAAGAGTTTAATTGTGCCTACTCTAATCCAGCAAAACTCAGAGGTGGACTTCTGCCGAAAATAAGTGGACTTCTGCCGACAATTAGTCTGAGCGAAACTCAAAACTGGACTTCTGCCGAAAGTTAATCTGAGCAAAACTCAGAAGCAGAACTCCTTCCGTGTAGGCAGATTTCCACTTTCGAGTTTTGCTAAGCAAATAGCGGCAAAATAAAATAGTCGGTAGAAGTGGAATTGGCATACCTGCACTAAACCGTTTCCGTGTGTATCTAACTGTCGTTTTTTACATATAACCGTATAATCTGCTCAGCCGGCAAAGTGACAAAATAACTACGCAACTAATAGTCTATATGTCGTAGTCCAAACTGCTATTCAGCGATTGGATTGAAATTAATACGTCCAAACTGCTATTGGAGTCTTGCCCAGGCCAAACTGAAATCGGCACTGTAATCTTCTAGTTCAACCGTAGGTAATTAGGCTGCCGTTCGGTTTATTGCTGTTATTTCTGTGTGCTATTGTAATTCAAGGATCTTTGACATGGGTCAGTGTCAGTTACTCCACTACACATAAGTGTACAGTGTACAATTTTAAACCCATACAAGTTTGCGGTTATGGAGGAATTGCTGATGAGGTCGACTTTGTTATGCTTCCAGAGCTTCTACTACATACGACTCAAAAACGGAACCATCATTGTGTCAGGTTAAAACTGAGTGTAACTGTAAGCTAAAAGGGAATTACTTGTGCCACCTAAATGCCACAGAAGGCAGCCACAATAAAAAAGATTTTGGGCTATATTTATTAGTGACTTTGCATTTTTTTGTCCCATTTGTAAAACTGCGTAACATGGTGAACAGGCGTAATTTTGATTAGGTAACTACAGTATTGAATTAGTATTACAAACAATATGACAAGGTAAGAAGAAGACAGCCTCTGCGGGTGTTCGTAAGACAGCCTAATTTTAGTTGAACTAGAGGATTATAGTGCCGATTGCAGTTTGGCCTGGAAAAAACTCCAATAGCAGTTTGGATGAATTAATTTGGAAAATTATTATGGAAAATTATTATTTGTACCTGCCAAGTTACTTCCATTCACCTCCCTCAATAATATTGGAAAGTACTTGCATATTCCTGCCTAGGGTCCTTTCCGTGACCTCTGTTAGTCTGTACTCAACTGATGTAGACGGTTCTTCTTGGCAACAAAGATTAGTATCGTATTGTTGTAAATACATTTGGGTGAGTAGGGGGGGCATGCTCGTCTTTAGATTTGATATTTTTGGAACATTAGTTTTTTGTAATAGTTTTAATTATGCTAACAGTTTACGCCGTAGGGTTAAACTTATTAAACTAGAACTTACAACTTAAACCGTGGGCTCAGAAATTGACGTTAAAGTTCAGTCAAAATTTAAATTTTGGCTGTCAAATTTATGCCAACCTAAACATGAAAAGACGTCGTTTGGTACCAGAACTGTTTATCAGTCAGCATAAAGAAGATAGTTTTGCTAATTTTCTTTACATGTTTACTTGCTGTTAATTAGATAATTTTTCAATAAATTTACTCTTCTGTGCTATTATTATGACTACTGAAATAGTCAGCTACGTCGCTAAGTGTGTCTGTTGGTATGGTCTGTATGCATGTGTCACAAACTAGCCGTATTTATTTTACACTAAAGGTCACTAGGGAGGAAATTGCAAGTACTCTAAAATATTATTGAGGGAGGAAGATGGAAGTAATTTGGCAGGTACGCAAAATTACTATCCAATTAATTTTAGTCCAATAGCTGTTTGGCCTGAATAACAGTTTAGACTACGATATATATCAGAATATGGTAAAAAGAATTCAAATTTTTGCGGGCTGAACGGTTATAAATCAACCCCAATTGTTTGTAACATTTTGTTAAAATTTTATGCTGTGCGTAATCTGTTGTGTCATTCGTAAGAAAAGTTCAACTTATTTCAGTTTAAGCTTATAAAAAACGCTCATAGATGATTGTATTACTGTTTCGATTTCCCTTGAGAAAATGTTTTAAACCGTGTTTAAAGTTTAACTACTAATTAAATCATTTGTGACTTTTACTAAACTGTTCTTAACGAGTCGTAGGTGTGTAACTGTGAAACAATCAACTGCTGTAGTTCTGTTATGTCGTCGTGAGTCTGGAAAAATAGTTTGACGACAACAAAATATGCACAAATAGCGAAATCTATTTTTGAGGTTACCTGTCTGGGGATTATTCGATGTGATAAGACCTGTTCGGATATTGACAGATTAAACAGTTTTGCAGGCGCTGCCTTTGCGACGATATTAAGCATCGTTCAAGCTTTGAATGCATTTTCATCATGTTTGCCATAATCCACAAATGCAAAAAATATCACGGAAAAAATCACTCAAAATTAATGACCGTTTTCACTCAAAACATGGCAGACTGAACCAGACAATGTAAAGGCATTCCAACCATAAATTATTCCAATTAGATAAACATTAGAAAGTGTTATGACCTCATAACCAAAAAATATAATAGTATCGCCATAACTCATTCGCCTGTTTCAACTAAACCTTTAAACGTTGATTTTATTATTCGATCATCATTCTTTTCGACATATATCAACATATATATTAAATGGAAGTTTTTTCAGTTTTTATAGTTATTATTTCATCTTATGTTGTTAATGTATTTAAACGTATTTGCTGCTTTTTGTATTTATGTTACAATTATGAAGATTTAAAAACTTATTAATTAATTATTACTTTATCAAAAAAGCAGTATTAAACTTGATATTAATAGTTTAATGGTTTACATGCCATGGCCGTTTTGTTCGCTTCTAAGGAACATTTCAAACAGCGTTTATTTGTTTATACTTAGGCTTAGGAAAAGGGTTGTGTAAAGCCGAAAAAAATTTTATAAAAAAAATTGAAAAGGGAAAAAGTGCCAATAAAAATACTAGTATAAGTACTCTTGGTATAATTAAGTAATCGATTAAAAAAACTGCTACCTAAGCTTAGAAGATGCCTTAAAACATGTTGGCGATAATAGTGGTCCTTGTTTTTTAGTAAAGCACCTGGAGAAAAACAACAGCATATTTGATTTTTCGGATTTATGGAGGTGCGAAGTTGAGTCGTTTAAAGTTTTATAAATTAAAAAAAGCATTAGCTCCATTTCTTCAAAAAAACAAAAAAAATCGGCAAAGTTCATCAGATTTATTTATTTTATTTATTATTTTAAGATCTTTATTTATTTAGCGATTTTAGCGCTTTAAGCGCTTTATTTAAGATCATTCTTGATCCATATATTTTCTTGGGCTTGTGGGCAGCCACCACTAACGCAACTGACATTGTACTTGAGTTACATTTGGAAATTCGTGCAACGTCAGAAGAAAATTTGCCATTTGGGGGTGAAGATGTTGCAACTTATCCAGAAAACCAAGCTTGATGAAGTTCACTTTTACACAAACATCTGCTCTTTCCGGAACTCGGTAGCAAACGCTTCAACCAATGTGAGTATGTGATGATGCGTCGCCGGTGTGAAAAAATGGGCAAAACGCGTCGCCAAGAAGTATGAGATTGTAAGGTTTAAATGTATGGGATATGGTCATAGAAGAATCAGTCCAATCAGTCAACTAACCCTCTCACCCGAGCAGGATCAAAGTGCGCAGCGTTATATCCGAGTTTTTAGCATTGCAGGTGCACACAACTGAACTTGACTGAAAATTGCGGTTTTAATAGCTTGCGTAAGCTTGTCGTATAAAATTAATTTTAGCCGGGCCTCGGAAGAAGTCTGAGGAATGCATTTACAGCAGAGCGCTTAAACTCAACCAAAAAAGGTAATTCAGCCATTAATGAAGCCAATATTTACAGAATTTTGAATCAATTAGACCAAAATAAGGTAAAACAGCTGTTGGTTACTGCGTTTCTGACAATCAGGTGTCAAAGCATAAACAGAAACAACAGCCACAGCTCGGCGAAAGCCCACGATCATATACAATTGTGAAAACGTATATTCCATCGGCCGATGATTGCCGTAACACCTTTGGTTACCATACCAATTCTATTAGAGCTATATTAAGTATCTTTAGCCGTTATAACGACACTGTTTGATACTTTTGATTTCAAAATAAAGCTATTCATGAATTATACCTGACGCGAAAAAAACTTCTGACCAGTTAATTAAGGATTGGATTTGCTATTACCTCAGCTGAAGAGGAATCGTAGTCAGCTTTGAGTAACAAACGAGTGTAATCGAAATCGAAATATCACTTTTTGTGCTATAAGCGCTATGAAATTTACTATATGAGCTATTTGCGCTATAGCGCTTTATGGGAGTGCTATCTGCGCTATTTGCGCTATAGCGCTTTTTGGGAGTGCTATATGCGCTATTTGCGCTATATGCGCTATCGAAGGTGCTATATGCGCTATTTGCGCTATAGCGCTTTTTGGGAGTGCTATATGCGCCATTTGCGCTATATGCGCTATTTGCCCTATATGCGCTATCGAAGGTGCTATTGTAAAGGGGAAACGGTGAACTTAATAGGAATTTATGTGAAAAAAAGTACAGTTGAATTTCGAGCAAGTGGAAATCAATGTTAGTAAAGCAGGGGAATGCAGGATAATTTCCATACATCAATGCTATGATAACGAAATGTTTGAAGCTATTAATTGTTTGTCAATGCGTTTGTTACTGCTGGCTCTATTGTTAATTGCGTCTTTGTTATCCATTATAATTGCAAAATCAAAACGCTACCGTAACCCCCTCATTGCAAACGCTGGTCAACGAAAACAGGTCTAGGTAATTTAGAATGATATATGTGTTTTTCTTATGAAAAGATAGTTATCTAGCGTGGCTGACCGTTCCGACCACGCACTAAAGGTCACATAGTACACAGGCTACACTAGTTCGGTTCAGTAGTTGATTTTGTGTTGTTCATTGAGTTTCACTCAGTGCATACCTGGAAGTGTACCATATTACACAGGGAAATCTAGACCGTGGGTTACCAATCAAGAGGGGGAAATAGCCAACGACTATTTTTGTAAAACTCAAAGGTTTGTTAAAAGTAAAGGTTAAGTAAGATTAGAAGGAAGGGGTTTCCCTCTTCCGTGGCCCACGGACTAGGTTTTAACCCATTTGATTCAGATATCAATGGGGTCGAGATTCTGGTAACAGTGGCGGTCGAATTTCTTAATTGATTTTTTTGCCGTATATCCAATAAACTGTTTTTACTCGGTTGTCTCCTTACTGATTTATTTACGTATAATTACTGGCCACTTGCGGTACCCGAAACGGTAGTCCAACAAAACTGGCGTGACGGACTGGCGAGAAGCAGCGTTACACTATATGCGCTATTTGCACTATAGCGCTTTTTGGGAGTGCTATATGCGCCATTTTTTTGTAGGCGTAAAAATTAGCGCTTATAGCACCTGAGGGTGCTATTTGCGATTTGTAGGCGCTATTGGCAAATTTATTGAAAATTTTTGTATTTTTTATAAAGTATACGATTTCTGAGTAAATTAAAATGATTTTAAAATTATTTTTAAATTTTTGTTTGTGTTTTGGTCGACAATATAAAAAAAAATAGCGCATAGCCTATAGCAAAGCGATAGCGCATCAAAGTGCTATAAGCGCTAATTTTTTTAGGCTTAAAAAATAGCGCTTATATGTAGCACCTGGGGGTGCTATTTGCGCTATTTAGGCGATATTTTATGCTATTGTCTAATTTGATAAAATTTTTGTACTTTTTTAAAAGTATACGGTCCTTCAGTAAAATAGATGAATTTTAAAATTATTTTCAAATTTTGGTTTGTTGTCAAAACTAGTTTGTTGTTTGTCAAAACTTGTTGACTTGTTGAGTGTTCTTGTTCTTGTTGATATAAAAAGATAGCGCATATAGCAAAACGATAGCGCATCGAAGTGCTATACCTAAGCGCTATTTTTTTTATTAGGCTAAAAAAATAGCGGTTATAGCACTTGAGGGTTCTATTTGAGCTATTTAGGCGCCATTTTGTGCTAATGGTTAATTTATTGAAAATATTTGTGCTTTTTTATTCCCTAGACCTAGACACGGGCTTAGGCTTGGGCTTAGGCTTAGGCCTAACCAATAGGAGCGAAGAATGGAAAGTCAGGTTGGGTGATTGCCTACAATTTTGACTGATAGGAGCGAGGGATAGAAAGCCAATTTTTTTGCCAAAATCTACAATTTTTTTGTACAAGTTGAATTTGGTGGAATACTATTCAGTTACAGCAGTTAGCGCTATAATTTTTTGAAACTCATTGGGTAGTACCTTCTGCTACGTCTGTGCCAAATTAGAGCATTCATGATGTCAGCATAAATTCTTGGTGCGTCAATTTAGAAAACGGCTAACTGCTGATCTTCATCATGTCTGTGCAATAATTGGTGGCAGTGCAACAACCGGCCAAACCATCAAACACGTGTAAAATTTGTGCTGCAACAACCGGCCAACTGCAGATGAGAGTTTTAAGATTGCTTGGGAAAAATTGTCAGTGAAAGCTTTTCGGCTAAAATTTTACAGAAAAATAGAGAAAAAGATGAAGTTTAATTTAAGCTACTGCATGTACAAAATGGTTGAATAAATGCTGGATCAAAATGCTGCAAACTTTAAAGTCGATTTTCTCATTTTCAACTTTTTGTAAGTTAGCCGGTTGTTGTTCTAGGGGACCGATATACGTACGTGTTTGCTTCAGACAACAGTCAGGACAGGGTTGAAATCAGGGCCGGGCCGGGAAAATCAGGGCTGGGCCGGCCCTGAGGGCATAGCGGCCCGGCCCGGCCCGGCCCTGATGCAGAATTTCCACGGCGCGGCCCGGCCCTGATTCAAACTTCTGCCAGTCGGCCCGGCCCGGCCCGGGCATCAGGGCCGTAAAGCTCATCTCTATAAAGTAGTTCTTTCACAAACTGTGGATCTTTGTATTTAGTTTTTACTCGTTTTTTTCCAATCTTAGCATAACTGTCACGGCCAAACCTACGCTTCATAAACAAAATGCGTACATTTTTTCTTTTTTATCAGTAAAGAAGTATTTTGATTTTGTCATAATTCAAATTTTTCTACGCCAGCAGTCATGTTGTAGCTCATTACTTGCCTCCAAGAGCTTCTTTACTTTATTGAAGCAACATTTCAAAAAGTCATTTGAGCAAAAAATGAGACGGCTCGCCAAAACACCAGTAAATTATTTATTGAGTTAACAAGCAGTGTATCATTTCCTAACCCGTTTACTAGATTTCCAATTTGGTTTAGTAAACCAATTCAGAACAAAAATGCTTTAAACTTAGTGACAGCGTTCATTAATTATAGATGAGAACATAACCCTGTTTGTCACTAGGTTATTTAATGTAATTGCTATACAACCCCAATGAATTTTTATTGTTGTCGACGTCAGGCATAATCAGTTCAATATGATTTTCTGGTTATCAGTTACTTCCGTTTTGCTGCCATTTTTCGCAGGTTAGCTACCAAAACAACCAGATTACAACCAACGAAAATAGTAATTACCTATAAGTTTTTGTTCCTTCTAGAGAAGGAACATTTTTTTGAAACGGAAATTGTAATTACTCGTTTTTGTTCCTTCTAGAGAGCATAGTTTTGAAATTAACCCTTTACTGGTCCAATTTTAAAATAGCTGCAGGAAAATTTTTTGCGCTTGTTTCTAACTTAACATAGCTCTGGTAAATACGTTTCTAGAGTTTATTTCGTTCTGTCACATACAGTCAACTAAATATGAATGCGACCTCACGAGGTCGTTTCACCACTAAAGGGTACACAATCTATGGCACCGGAGTCGTGGTTTTCGACGCTTACAGCTTTTTTAGCTCAGTTTTATCGTTGTTCAGCACAGTTTTTGTAAGCGCAAGTTATCTACATAAGTCATTCTGTTTGTAAGTAACTGTCATAGGGTTTTCTCTGGCCTGTAGCGGGTTTTGGACCACGGGCAGGCCCGAGCCGGGCCTGCCCGGGAATGACCCGGCCTGCGTTTACAAGAAGTCGGCCTGCCCGAGGCTTGGACAGTAAAATTCCGGGCCAAAAATAAGTGTGAAACAGACCGCCATGGCGTAGTAGGCCCTATACGGCGAGCCAACCCGCAACCTTCCGTGCGTGCGCTGACCGCCCGGTGTTTTGCGATCCTCGGTCCGTTCCAGCTGCAGCGGCGTGTGATCTATTTTAAGTTTTATCGTATATTTTGGCTAGAAGGTGCATAAAAACCATTTTAGTCAATAAAACTTTTCATTAATAAATCTCCATTGTTGGTTAAAAGACCTCGTGAGGGTACCCACAAGACAAAGCTGCTTCTCATTCCACACAGCTTACAGCTTAAAAAAGAAAGTATGAAAAAATCTCCACATATTAGGTATTATGAAAAAAAATAGTGAAACATTATACAGTATAGTTTGTAAATTTTATGATAACGCCAACTTCACATTACCCCAAACCATTTTACAGCCACCAGCAAAAGTGGTCAATTTTCCAGCAGCATGTGAATATAGCCACCATTTTGGCGCAACAGAGCCAGTACATGTCGCGTTATTAAATAAAATTCCCATTGATTGGATAAAACAAACACGTGATAAACTAGCGAGCCAATAAGTCAGTGGACCTCACAAGGTCGCAGAACCAGTAAAGGGTTAAATGCTCACAGCGTTTAGCACTGTTGTGCAGGCTGCATGGACGTATGCTTAGCGGTATTTTCAGCTTCGGAGCTATTTTCTGCCTTCTCATTTTTGTCTGCGTATAGGCAATAAAATGAATAATTGATGTACAGTGTGTAGTAACGTACTTTTTAAGAATCGCCATCATAAAGCATAATTCGCTAATTTACTCAGATAAAAACGTAATTTTGAGCCAAATTGCTTGTGCAGTGGGATGCTTAAATCCTGCAGTACTGTTTTTCCTGCCGCCGCCTCAGCGGCCGCAGGCCTTTATACTGCTTTTTGGCTAAAGCTGGCCACCAAGCAGTTTGCATGTTTTGTGTGTTAAAATTTTTGTTGGTCGTGGGCTTATTTTTAAAAGTTGCTTAAAACTAGATAAAAACCGTGATACAATTTCATTAATTTTAATTTAATTATTTTATAAGTTATGTCTATATTGCTGTAAATGAAATAAGCATATTTAATAATCTATGATGTAGGATTTTGAAGTTTTAACTTTATGACGCCCCCTTGGCCATAATTTCAGCTTGCTGGTGCGGTGTTGTCATTTTATTACAAAAAGTTTACATTATTTAATCCAAAACATAAGTAAGCTTTGTAATTCAGTTGTTTTGAAGAAGGGGACATAACTAAAATGTTACTAAAATATTTTATTATTATATATTTAATGAATTTTTTAAGTAATAGAGAGGTAGGCCTTAAAGGGGGCTAAGTACCTTTGCTGAGTGAGAATTCATTAACATAGCCAAATAATCGCACCAAATAAACCCTGGACCAACCCTTTGGCTAGGTTTTTATTTATACTGAGCTAGCTTTACTAGGCCGGAGTTGTGATAAGACTTTTACGCCTAGCCATTGGGGCACAGCTGAAAGGTGTAGGCTATAACTGATTAATCACTAACACAGTTCCAAAAGGCAAATACTTATGACTGAGTCTAGAAAGTCACGTGATTAGAACTTACACATTTTTTGGGAAACTAACATTTTGTAAAATTATAGAATCATAAAACTTGAATAAAACCCTAATTTACTGCATCCGTAATGTGATTTTATTTTGACCATTGTGAATTGCTAAACAGTGATTTGAAAAAATTGGTGAGCACCAATTCCCAAGTTGACTTTGCACGTTAATTATAGGTACATTTTACACTATGCACAGTTGGTTTCAAAACAATAGGTAGTTCCTTCTTTAGAAGGAACAAAAATGTGATTTTGTGTACGTAAAAATAAATAAAAGTGGTCGCTGTCAGCGACTACCTAACGATTAGGTACATGCATATCCACGGCGCAACATTAAATTTTGACGTCACCTTGGATTTTAAAACTTGTATAATAAACAAATATAGGTGTACAATATGGGGTTGTGGCGTTGGCCGGGAGGGAGCGTCTGAGATTTCGAAACATTTTATAAAAAAATATTAATTACACGAAAATTTTATGTGGCAGGGACAAACTTAGTGCAAGTACTGAGTTTGGACAGCAGAAAATTAATAAATGAATTTGCATGAAACTGCTGCTTGTTGTGCGTATACATACTTCGTAGTTAGATTAGATTAGAATAAGCTTGGTATAAAGTACATAGTTAAGGTAGAGTAAGGTACGCAGTGTAGCTTACAATAAGTATGGAATAGAACTAATTAATTGAAACCTGAAAGGCAAACACCGGGGAAATAACCTTGCCACTTTTGGGGCCTACTAGTTTGCATAAATGCAACTGTGACAACCTCAAAAAGTGTAAGTAACTACTTAAAATAATTTTAACTTTTAATTTAAATTTTACTTTAAACTTTGATATTTTAAAATAACTTATTAAATTGTATTTTTAAATTTTAATTTTTAGCACAACCTCAATGTCCAGAAGGATTCGAACAAGTACTTAGCCTGGGTTGTCTGAGGTTTTTTCCCGAGAAGAAAACCTTCACAGAGGCAGCCGCCGCTTGTTCGCAGCTGAGCGAGATTGTGCCCGGCAGGCTTGTCGTTTGGATAAACCAAGAACATTTTGACGGAATAGCAGCTTATATGTGCGGTCCTATTCCTTTACCAGATTAAACGGACTAAACTTATTTTAGTCTGAGGTTTAGGAATGACAAATCGGACTAATCGAGTTAAAATAAGTCTGCGGCTTAATTTTAGTCTGACCCCATTCCAAAACTACAACTGGACTAAAACCATGCACGCTTAACATTAGCATGCATAGGTAAGTCCGAGTAAAACGCAGCGCGCTAAAAGTTAAGTCCGTTTAATCCGGTGGTTTTGAAAGGACATTTTTCAGCATAATTTTTAAACCGTTTAGTCTGATTATAATTAACCCTTCAATACGGTAAAGGAATAGGCCTTGCGTTTCGTGCTTAAGAAGGAGCTACGAAACATTGGCCCGCTAGGTTTCGTGTGTGGAAGGCAAAGGCAGATTTGATATATGTTGATTTTTTTAAATTAATATTAAAATAAACAATATTTAGGTATTATGCAGAATATACAGAATAACTAACACTGATCCCATTAATAAGGAGTTGTTATTAAATAGTTATTATTAATTAAATAACTGCAGTGTCAGCATAAGATCACATCAATGTTTCCTATAAAACTCACTCATTAATCAATATGTAATGAAACCGTTTGATTGGTCACACGTCTAATAATTTTTTCAATTGTGTTTGTTTTTTCAGACAAAAACAAACCACAAATACTGACCCTGTGATGTCTGGCATAACCGACAAATTAACAGAAGGTAAACATCTTCTGAAAATAAATAAATAAATAAATAAATAAATAGATAAATGAATAAATAAATAAATAAATAAATAAATAAATAAATAAATAAATAAATAAATAAATAAATAAATAAATAAATAAATAAGTAAATAAATAAACAAATAAATAAAATAAATAAATTTAAGAAAGACTAAAAAGGTAAAGGCCCGTGAGGAAGTAACGAGTAGGTATTAAGCTATGTTATGTACCTCTTAATATTAGCTTACTAGAATTATCCGTAAGTTGGGTAGAACTGGATTGTTTTTTAGGGTCAAAAACATGGGCCGAAGCGTTGGAAGTCGTAGGGGCAAAGCTTTGGGCTAGCGATATCTTTGTCACTGACCATCAGGCCAATGGCCAAGAAGAGCAGACACGTGAACTTCATGATACTGAAAATATTATATCATGTGTATATTACGATAGGTGTCCTTAAAAAGGGGGGGGAGGGGCTGTTGACTTGAGTTAATATAATTTTATGTATGTCATTAACTGAGATATACATACGTATTGCGTGTATGTAGTGCATACTAGGGTGGCTAGCTGCTGTTATTTTGTTCTAATGTAGAATCTTTGATTATACATTACTATTTTTATGGCATGATTTAGTGGCGGATTAAAGATACCTTAGTTACCTCTTAGTTGCCTGTTGTGTGTTGGGTTACGGTTTGATACAGGCTGTTCGCGAACCTTTATCACATCTCATTTATGCAATCAAATCGGAGCACGGTACAAAGGAGAGGAAACAATTTCAATCGCCGGTTTTTCTGATTCGAAAAGGAAAACTGTCAAGTATAAACTATACGAATTTGAAGTAATAAACCGAGACGGTAATCGTACTACGCTGACAGCAAACGCCACTGACGTTTTGACCTGCCCCATTCAGCGTGTTCCTTTTGATGTCAAGCAGCACCCTTTCGTCAAGCTGATACCCCTCGCAAAGCCCCTGGTTTTGGAGCCCCAGAGCCCCAGATGGTCGATATAGATATTTTGATTGGTGGAGACTATTATTATAATTTCGTTGGGGCGGAACAAGTTAAAGTTTCTAGTGGGGTAGTCTTTCTTTCGTCTACGTTGGGGTATATAATGGCAGGCCGACTGGAAGCGCCCGCCTCGGGGGAACGCACCGTGTCAACCATGCTGCTGACTCGTTCGAGCACGGTACCGGACTCGAACGATTTTGGCGATTAGAGGATGTTGGGGTAAAGGATCCTGGGGATATTGTAGCAGACGAGGATGCCCTGAAGTTTTTTCGTGATACAATTCGGTATGATGATAATCGATATGAGGTTAAGTGGCCCTGGAAGGATGGAGCAGATAAGCTACCAGATAACTATTGGCTATCCAAGGGACGATTAAAGTCACTGATGAAACGACTTTCAAGCACTCCTGACATTCTGGCCAAATACAACGATACAATACAGGACCAGCTCGATAAGCAAATAATCGAGTTGGCACCTGAAAAACCGGATGGGGATAAAGCTCACTACATTCCCCATCATTGTGTGATCACCCCTCAGAAGACAACGACAAAATTGCGAGTCGTGTATGATGCCTCGAGTAAAAGTAACGTGAACGAGCTTAGTCTGAACGAGTGTATCCACAGAGGCCCAGTCATTCTAGCCGACCTATGTGGGTTGCTACTTCGCTTTCGATTGCACAAGATCGGTTTGGCCAGTGATATTGAGAAGGCATTCTTGCAAGTAATGTTGCAGAAGCCTGATCGCGATGTTACTAGATTTCTGTGGGTTAAGAATATCGCTGATTCGCTCACACCTGACAATATAATTGAGTACCGATTTCGCCGCGTTCCCTTTGGAATTATCGCCAGCCCATTTCTTCTAGCGGGTACCATTACAGACCATTTGAATTCAGTGGGGTCTCCCGTCGCACAAGAAATTCTGGACAATGTTTATGTTGATAATGTACTAGGAGGAAAAAACTCTATCCAAGATGCACTCAGCTTCTACTCTGAAGCTAAGTCTCTGTTTCATAGTGCCTCGATGAACCTCCGTGAGTGGCACTCTAACCATAAAGATTTCATGTTGGGTATCGGGGAAAAGGATCGAGGAACCGGAACGTCCACCAAAGTATTAGGGATAACTTGGGACTTGGAATCTGATACACTATAGTGCTCTGTTGGAAACTTCGACGAGTCTTTAGTGCAAACCAAGCGTCAGTTTCTACGAGCATTGGCAAGTGTATTTGACCCATGCGGTTTTTTTGCACCAATATCGATCTCTGGAAAAATGATGATCCAAGAGATCTGGAAATAAAAGTACGGATGGGATGAACCGTTGCCCCAGCAGCAACTAGAATCCGGTAAATTATTTCTCGCTCAACTAAAGCGAATTCCCGAAATCTCGATTCCAAGACAGTATTTTTTGACAGACTGTAACTGGCCTAAATACGAACTTCACTGTTTCACTGATGCCTCCGCTAAGGCATATTCAGCAGTAGTGTATTTACGTGCAGTGTCGGAAACAGAGGTGAACACTTCCCTAGTCGTTGCTAAAAGCAGAGTAAGTCCGGTGAAACCTCTGTCGATCCCTCGGCTCGAACTGATGGCCGTAGTCATTGGAACTAGACTTTTAAATTTCGTTTAATCAGAACTAAAGCTATCTATTGCGAAAAAGTATTTGTGGTCTGACTCACAGTGTCTTCTTCACTGGGTTTTAGGAAGAGAAGTATCCGCAGTTTTTGTTCGCAACAGAGTACGAGAAATTGCGAGTTGTAAAGAAATAAAGTTTGATTACGTCCCATCGGAAGAAAACCCAGCGGATATTCCATCACGCGGACTTGATTATGCGTCTCTGAAATGCTCTGCCATTTGGTGGAAAGGACCAAACTGGCTGATGCATGATGAGACACAGTGGCCTCCGCCCTTCCGCGTTTGTAGTCTAAATCAAGATGATTCAGTGATACAGCAAACTGCCGATGCTTTACCTGCGATTGACAAGCCGTGCCCATTGATTCATATAGACAAGTTTTCGTCACTGCTCAAACTTTTACGGGTGACAGCTTGGGTATTTCGATTTGCTGCTACCCTCCAAAAGCAGCACGTAGTAAAGGGTTGCCTAAAGGCTAGTGACCTTGCACAAGCACAACAATTTTGGATAAAACGCATCCAAACTGAATGGTTTCCAGACGGACTGCGCTGTTCCAAGCTGCCAATTGTAAAACAACTAAGATTGTTTTTGGACAGCGTGGGACTGACCCGCTGTCGTGGACAATATGATTTAGCAGATTTGCCGTTTGATGCAAAGTATCCCATAATACTTCCTGCTTCAAACACCCTGACTAGCCTGATAATTCAGGATTACCACGGAAAGCTATCCCATGCTGGAGTTGAGCATACGTTAGCCAGTATACGTAATAGATACTGGATCGTTCATGGGCGCAGTCAGATTAAACAGGTTCTACGAGACTGTCGAGTTTGTAGAAGAGTCGTAGGGGGTCCGTTTCGCGCTCCGGAAGAGCCTCCTTTACCCGAATTTCGGATAAATCGAAAAGAACCCTTTGCTTCTGCTGGCATTGACTATTTAGGACCACTCTACATTCGGCGACCAGACAATAATCATTGCAAAGTATGGCTGTGTCTTTTCACGTGTGCGTCAATCAGGGCTGTATATATTGACGTAGTGGAAGACCTCTTAGCGTCTCAGTTTCTGTTATTCTTACGGCGGTTTACGGCTAATTACGGAAAACCTGATATAATTATCGGACAATGCTAAACAGTTCCATTTATCTAAGCGTACATTGGATAAACTGTGAATCTGACGATGTCCAAGATTATTCAGCAAATCAGGGCATACAATGGAAGTTTATCACAGAATTCGCGCCTTGGATGGGCGGTTTCTATGAGCGGATGGTAGGGGTTGTAAAATCCTCTATCAAAAAATCGCTTGACCGCAAGAAGCTAACGTACGTTGAGCTTCAAACAGTTGTAGCTGAAATCTCGGCGGTCGTAAACTCTCGACCACTCGCTTATGTAGTGGACGAAGTGGGTGGAAAGGTTCTGACCCCCGCCCACTTTCTTTTGCGCAGTCGTCGTTACTTCCCGACGTTTGAGTCTGAGGTTTCGCAGTTTTGTCCAAACCCTACATCCGCAGAAACGCTCATCACGCAATGGAAACGAATCCAGGCGATGCTGGATTCATTTTGGAACATTTGGCAAAACGACTATTTGCTTAGTTTACGGGAACAGTGGCGTAGTCAAAAACAACGCAACTGTTCTGACCTAGTTCCGGAATTAGGGACCGTAGTACTAGTCAAAGAAAACATTCCACGAGCGCAGTGGAAATTAGGGATTATTATAGAACTTGTGTCAAGTAGCGATCAAATTTGTCGCTCGGTTAAGTTACGATTACCAAACGGGACAATAATAAAACGGCCAGTAAAATTGTTGTTCCCGATAGAAGCACAAAGTGATTTCAATAAATCTGAAGGTCTAGGACCTTCTAAAGAAACAAGAAACAAAAATCAACCTAAATACTTGCGCCGAAAGGCGGCGCAGGAAGCGCAGAAACGAATAAAGCAAATAATAAACTTTTCTGAAGAATCTGATTCATAAATGTCGTGAATAACAGTCAACAGCAAAACGGTAAATATGTTTAATCTTAATCCATATATTATTGCTAATGCTAGCTTAACTTGATTGTTCATTCGTTGTTTCTAGAACATGCCCGTCATTTATGTCAGTGCTGACCACCCCCTTTCCCGCTTTTTTGTCTATCCCTCGTAATTGCAGTCCAATGTGACTGTAACATCGATCGAAATGGGATACTGGTATATTATATTACGTCAGCATGGTTGTCGTAATTTTGCCGACCGCCTCATAGCCAATCCAAAATTACAGAGAAAACCCAGTGACATCAGCAACTGGATCCGACAGAGGGGCTTCCAAATGGGTACGGCGTGGAAATTTTACGGACATTTAGTTCGAGTTGCCTTTATGAATGCTTTGGTTTCTGCTCAGTCGGGCAACATTGAGTTTATCGTTTGTTCCTCTGCCCCCGAGTACATTTGGTCTTGTGGCTTGCGACACCAACAAGCTGTAACGCTGCCTTTTGACAATCTTCCTGGTTTCAATTACTATGGAAAGTTATTGGAACTGTTAGTAGAGGACACTCGCGTCAATCGTTTCTCTTGCGCTTGGAGTATTAGTTCGCTGACAAGTGGTCCAGTCGTAATCGAATCGTTCAAGCCTTTGACTGTTTTGCTTTTCTCAGACAGTCAGTGTCGCTATATTTCGTCTATTGACAAGGGGGGAAATAGTCTCCGTTTCGGGAGGAACGTTTCAGGACATGGCAGTTGAGATTGAACGCCTGCAGTTTCGGAGTTTGCGTCTGTCTTATTTTGAAATGATTATCATTAACTGTAGCATGAACGAAGTGCAAAAGTCCCGCCAGTTCCAGAAGCGATCGTGGAATATTGTGAAACCACTGTTGGTCCAGGAAGCCAGTCGACGACGGGGAGTTACCATTCTAGTCTCCCCTGCCTTTCCACACACCAACGTTCCTGGTATTGCTGAACATTCACAATGGATTCGGCAAGAGCTAAACGACACTCGAGTCGCATGTGTTCACTGGCAACCGGCGGACAATCCATTCAGCAGCCCTTATGGCATATACAGACAATTTGTCGAATCCGACAACTTCCACGTTAACCACTTAGGTACGCGCCAGTTGTGGAAAAAATGGTGCCAGTATCTGCCAGACTTGAAATTTGTTGCCTATCGCCTCTCCCCCCAGCGCTTGAGCCGGAAGCGCCACCAGAACGTCTAGGATTGCTAGCGTTCTCAGCCTATTACTCCGAGGTTATCCTCAACATTTTGCTATTTTTTCTGATTTTCTCCGTTCGAAACAGTTTTGTTATGGTAATGATTGCCAAACGTCTAGCATTGCTAGCGTTTGGTCTGTTTTGTGTCCCAGACGTCTAGGTTTGCTAGCGTCTATTAGCCTGTTTATAGCCACTTAGCACTGTTCAGCCCCCCTTTTGTGTCAACTCTGTTCAAAATGATTTAAAGTGACTGTGAGAAAGACATTAACTTTACAACCATCTATTTTGGGGAGTGTCATTAACTGAGATATACATACGTATTGCGTGTATGTAGTGCATACTAGGGTGGCTAGCTGCTGTTATTTTGTTCTAATGTAGAATCTTTGATTATACATTACTATTTTTATGGCATGATTTAGTGGCGGATTAAAGATACCTTAGTTACCTCTTAGTTGTCTGTTGCGTGTTGGGTTATATATATATATTTATATACCTGAAGGCAGTGTTTATTTTCGTCAATGTATTAATGTGATTTGCGTTAGGTAAATAAACATTATTAGTTAAACATGCTAGTGTTTGACCTACTTAATCTATGTTGGTACTAGTAGTGCTATTGGTGGACTTGTTCAGACCGTATCCGTAGTGTAGCGACTCGTCAGAGTGAACTTACACTAACGGATCTTGTTTTTGAAATTTAAAAAATGTAAAAATAGACAAAGAAAAATGTAATAAATGGTTTCGTCGCTAACCACGCTCATACTGAGTGATGTTAGTAGAATAAATTATATGCCAGTGTTCGTTTTTATCTCTAGTAGATTTTGTGCAGTATCATATCCGTATTTGTTAATTACTTGTTTCTTTTTGCAAAAATTGAGAAATTGTTTAATCTTGCGATTAGAGTAATTTTTGGATTTTATGTTATTAAAGAGACGTTTAGTTTTCAAGTTGAAGTCGGATATGTTAGTACACAGCCTGCTGTATCTGACTAACGCATTTTCTACTGTATTAAAAGCGCAGAAGGTAGCTATATTACCGTATAAATTTGGTAATGATATAACGTTAAAGTTAGAGTTTTCCCGTTTGTCAAAAACTTTAGTAATGAACTGTTTGCTGTGTGTATTAATTGATATATCGAGGACATCCGCGTTATCATTTTTGTTATTAACTTTGTTAAGAGTGAGACAGTCAGGGTAAATAACTTTACTAGTTTTTCAAATTTATAAGTGGTAAACATAAGTTTTTCAAATTTATCATTGTCGTTGATAGCAGTTATGTCGTCAACATAACATGTCACCATGTCAATATCGGAACATATTTTGCAGGTATTTGAGGTTGTTAGTATTGTTTATCATTTGGTGTTTGACATATTTATATTCATAGTGAAAAAGACATAGATTATCTAGAAAAGGTCCAGCGTTGGTACCCATTGGTATTCCAATAATTTGTCTACAAATAACATTTTCGCAGGTAAAATAGCTATTATTAATGACGAATTGTACAAATTTTTGTATTAAAACTTTGTCCGCGTCTATGCCTTTTGTAGTATTGGAAAACCTGTTAGCAGATTTTTCATGTATAGCGATCTTAGTGTTTTTGTTGAAAGTACTGTCTAACACTGTTTTGATGCTACGATGTCATCATGTGGTAGATTAGCGTATAATTGACCAAAATCGAATGTGTTTATGGTTCTAGCTTCTTTATATGCTGAAATGTTTTCGAGTGTTTTCAGAATAGTTTGATTGTTATCGATGATCTAGTATGGAGAAATTTTCCACTACGTATTTAGAAAATTATTACAATATGATTTCAATTTGTTTTGTATCTTACTTAATGCCAGGCTGAGTCTAGCAGAGATAGGTTTAGTGCAAGCCTTGCTGCTAGCAATGATAGTTCTAAAACTAATGGGTTTTTTTATGAAACTTAGGTATAAATTGAGCTAAGGGTAAGGTGCTGTGTTCCTTATCCACAGTAAAGCCAAAATTGGTCGATGTGTGAATAATATCAGTAATGATTGTTTCCTTATCGATGTTATTGACTATTTCATAGGTGTTGTTTTTTGTTTATTATGCCGAGTTCTTCAATAAACTTACTGATGTCAAATGGTTTGCAGATGATAGCAAAATTATGCGCAGCTTTGTCAACAAAGGTGAACACATATTTGGATTTTAATTTCTTAATGTCTTTTAGTAAAATAGATATGTTATCTGGCTTGTTATTATGTATGTTAGTTTGTGCTAGTTTGTTTTTCGCTATACTTATTATTGCGTTTTTCCATTCAATTATTATTCTGTGTGATATCGTAGATTCTGAGAGCAGAGTTTATTTATGTATTTATAGATCTTAAAATTTATTCCCTGTCCAATTTTTTATCTGGTCTGTATTTCGTTCCTTTCTGTAATGGTTGTCTAATCTTAATATTGTCAATAATGTTCACGTTGCCAGTTATAATATGTTTGTGATGTGGGTCGATAAAAGGTGAAGTTTGACAGTCGCACGTAGGCTGGTTGCTAGTCCTACATGTCTAGGTTGTCAATGTCTGTCTGTAGTTAAAAAAATGGAACCTATGGTCTTGTCATATGTGTATATAGGCATAGGTATGTGCATATCATGTGTTCTGTCGTCAGGCTATAGTTTTATAACCTGTTCATTGTTGAAAATTTTATTTAGATTGAGATGGTCAAAAGGGTTATTAGAAAATTCTAAACTAATTTTTGGTCTGCGTTTTCTGTGTGTCTTTTCCGTCTTATTAGATTTATAAGTTGTTATAAGAACGTCCATTATGTTGTGGTCTAAAATATTGTTACCAATAATATGTAAGCATAACTTAGAGATGCTCTTTTTATTTATGCAAAATACATAAGGAATCAGGTTGCATCTGCAGTCAATTGGGTTTGATGAGTGTTGTTCAAGTATGTCGTCAATAATCATGTTAGGTAGTATCAGTGTTGTGATGTTTTTAGCTCTTTTCCTACTATAGCGTTCACTTTTGAGGAACATTTTGTATATCGGTTGGTTAATTTTATCATTTTTAACGCGATCGTTTAGGCCAAACGGAGTTTTATTTCTAAGTGTTTTGATCCAATTATCGTCACGTTCAATACGTTTTATTTTGTCGGTTTCATTGTTACCTGAACTGTTAATCGACTAACTGTTAACTGTTAATGTTTCTCGATGCTTATGACGTAGTATTCTGCGCAGTGAGTATTGTTAAAATTTTCTACTAATGTTTTACATCCAGATTTGTTTCCCTCAATAAATCTTCGATGTTGAAAGGCTCTTTTTAGTTTCATCAACGTATTGCAATTGACACTGATTGCAAGTGATTAAATAAATAATATTTCTTGTCTCACAGTTAAGCGTACTCATTCCTGTGCAGTTGTTAACGATGTTGTGTGTTCTTTTTGTGTAAGCATCGGCGTCTACATATGCACAGGTTAAACAACGATTCTTTTTGCACGAATAAAAAGTAATGGAACTTTGAGGGAGCCATTAGGGGGCTCAGCCCTGGGGGGCTAGGTAAATAAGTAATTAAATAAATAAATAAATAAATAAATAAATAAATAAATAAATAAATAAATAAATAAATAAATAAATAAATAAATAAATAAATAAATAAATAAATACTTAAATAAATAAATAAGTAAGAAATAAATAAATAAATAAATAAATAAATAAATAAATAAATAAATAAATAAATAAATAAATAGTAAATAAATACCTGATTTAAATAATAAGTCAGCGATTTATCTTTCATTTATTTTCTAACATGTTATCAAATAGAAGCCGTCCTACACACTTTTCGTTCATTCAAATTTTTCAGAAAATGTCTTTTCCATAAAAACAATGAAATGAAAATAAAAAGCAAATATAGATTTTTTTCGAATATAAGAACTGCCGCCAATCTTCTTTTTACATATATATTTTTTTTTCAAATCTTATTTAATATTATTTAATATAAATTTTGCAGGTTCGTAGTTTATGTAAATGAGCTTCTACACCAATCTCTTGATAGAGGCGTGAAGCCTCAGTGGTTTTGTAATTATTTTAAAGTATTTAAAGGGATTTACGACAGCTCGTCATCGTCCCAGTAGCTCAACAGTAGACCGCTCGTCTGCAGATCCACAGATGGGTGGTTCGAATCCCCCCCGTGCCCCTTTAGTCATTCTGATGATGATGCAGTCTTTCTTTCAGTAAGAATCCCCATTCATTTCTCGTCAGGGAAATAGAAAAAGTATAGATTTTGCCTGCTTCAGGTCACTGGGCCATAGAAGGCACCAACCGCTGTTCCCCCAAATACATGCCTTGGATACCGGGCAGGCCGGACAATGTTGGGGGGCAGCAGAACTGTGTTTATATCCATCACAAACATCTTAAAATTGACGACGTTGAATGCTGGCGCCCGTTCCCCTACATTTGTCAGCTGGAAACCTTTCAGAATGGCGATGTCTGTGGTGAGCGTTTGGGGTTCATATTGGCCCTTTAATGCATGAATTTTTTAATTTGCAAGTCCAAGCTTTGGCAGGGATTTGATCTGTCACCAGAAACTGAGCATGCTTCACAAATGACAAAGTCACGCTAGCCTTTGTGAGTGTGATAACGTCAACTGATAACTTTTCCGTCTTTGTGCTTTTCTAAATGCAAGCAACCTAATGTTCACATTTTCTTAAAAACTAGGTGGGTGGATTTCACCACGGTGGTTTTTAAAAACCATGATTTTACGTACGTGTGCATATGGTTCGCACATAGTTTTATTACGAAATATCGCACGATTCGTTACGAATTTCGCAGATTTTCTAAAACCATGGTTTTTGCTCAGTTGAAATTTTAGCAGAATAAAAACCTGCTATGCTGCAGGTTTGAAATTTTAACTGAGCAAAAACCATGGTTTTAGAAAATTTACGAAATTCGTAACGAATCATGAAATTTTGTGCAAATCATATGAAAACGTACGTAAAACCATGGTTTTTAAAAACCACCGTGGTGAAATCCACCCGGTAGGTTTTTTAAAATAAGTTTTTACTAATTTGGACAACATTAACACGTATTTAAATAACCGTAGATAAAATAATTGTAATGTTTGAGATTTGTGCCCTCCCATTGATGCTCAAATGGCAAACGGGAAGTTTCAGCTACAAGATGACCTGCCGACGAAATATACGGATGAGACGATCTGCTGATTTTCTACTAACTCAACAAAAATTTTTTTGAGAACTTTGATATTTGGATCTATTATACGGGCACTGGACTTTGGCGATAAACGCTGTTGGGGTTGCAAATTGGTGAGGTTGAATACATCTGTATCCATACGCTTCTTCTTACGTCTGCAGTCAAGCCAAAGTCAAGCAAAAACGCAGGCGCGGGACCAAGGTTAAACTGTCACCTGCACTGTATATTTGAAAATTCACGTAAAGAAAATCGCTGAACAAATATATAGGTAATATCCACAACTGTCAACTACCAAGGTAATTCTATTGTTCTATTAAATATTTTAACAATCATCGACAACAACCGAACATCTTGTTAGCACAAGTTATTTTATCTTGTTAGCACAGGTTATGTTAGTAGCTCATAAAGGCCGGATGGTAAACAATGTTTGGATAAATTTCAGTAGACCATTTAGATATTGCTGTTATCACCATTGGTCTTGTTTTATAATTCCATCCTGGGTTTTACAAGTATTTGGAGGTGAACAATGTAAGGGTGAGTGCAGGTTTATATGTGGATGCATGCATGTATGTATGGTTGTATGATTCCTTGGCAGTTGTGTTGTAACTTGTGCTACGGGTGAGCTGTACTAGGACGGCGCACTGAATACTTGGAGCCTCGGAAGGCCGGGAGCCGGGCTGGCGCCATCGAAGCAGGCAACTATGTTATTCAGGTCGTCTCGCCTGGTGAACCATCACTGCTCGCAATCGGTTGACTGAAGGCTGTCTGTCTGGTCGGGAGGACTGTGTGCATGTAATCATGGAGCTGAGTGGGGCTGACCCTTGTAATTGTTGTGAATGTCTGTGTCACAAGAATGGGAGAGTGAGAATTTTGTGGCCTCGCAGTGGCTTGATGGAGTTGCTCAGTGGTCCCCTGCGTGATTGTGTTCCGCTGTTCTGTGGACTTGGCACCCCTTATTGGTGGTGAGATCTGATGGGGCTGAGGCTTGCGGACTGGTGATCTGAGGTATGAGGGTCCGATCCCCACCAGCTCTAACTTCTTTCATAAAAAAAATTTTTTTTTTTTTTCAAGATTTGGAATTTAGTCCTTCCTGTTTTTGATCGTCACACAGGTACTCTGTGGAGCAATGAGATTTGCTCTCCTGCGTCTATGTGCGCGGGGTGGCCATAATGCTTGGCGCTCGCGCCGCGCACTCGGCGTGTCCCCTCGAAGTCATGCGTGCGTATGCGCGGGTCGCGTTTGTATGTATGTATGTATGTATGTATGTATGTATGTATGTATGTATGTATGTATGTATGTATGTGTGTGTGTGTATGTATGTATGTATGTATGTATGTATGTATGTATGTATGTATGTATGTATGTATATATGTATGTATGTATGTATGTATGTATGTATGTATGTATGTATGTGTGTATGTATGTATGTATGTATGTATGTATGTATGTATGAATGTATGTATGTATGTATGTATGTATGTATGTATGTATGTATGTATGTATCGTTCATTTTTTCGCATCTTGGTGCATATTAGTTATTATTGGCCTGTGTATGAAATTTATTTAAAACAATTTTCTAGTAGTAGCAAGCTCAGTCTTCGGAAAAATTTTTCCTAAGCACCAACCGTTAATATATTTTTTTGAGTGAACTGACTGCAAATAACTACAACTTGTTATGCAGATGCAGTCATGTCTGTGCCAGTCTTGGGGTTTCGCAAATGCATCGCCAAATTCTAAAACTTGCATAAATTTTAGAAAATAAAAGAAATAGGGCGGGTCTTAGAATCGGAAATGTCATCTATCGCACACACATCAAGACAACTATTGGATTAGGCAACCTCAGGGTTAGGTAGCGATGAATTTACTAAATTTTTGATCAATGGTAATCGTAAGTGTGTATCATCAGTGTGCAGATAACTAACGATATAAAAACTACTTGGAAGAAAGCACCTATTTTTTTTTTTTTATTTTTTTTTTTTTGATGTTATAACGTACGAAATTCCACATAGCCAAAATTGTATCATAATTTAAAAAAAACACAAGACACACGCATTCTTGCAATCAAGATAAACTTGCACAAACATATTGAAGCAGAAAGTAGCACGGGCGCAGCGATTTGTCTCAAAATCAAGAATAAGTACCTGATGCGCTGTGGCGCAACAAAAATTAGAATTTCAAAACAATTTGGTGTATAACATAAACAGACATGTCGTTATGGTTACGCTTCAGCTTCAGAAAGAGGAATAAACATGGAGGACAGACAAGTTATCACAATCCACGAAGTCCCACTTTTCCATTCTGATATCACTAGTCTACTACCAACCAACTCCCTTTCAGACGCCATTGTTGATGTGGCACTATCACAACTGCTGTCTTCTAATCGGCAAAATGGGAAGGGTGGCGTTATGATAATTCCCACAACTATGACCCTCTCAGAAAACCTAATAACAGAATTCTTCACAAGTTGGATCGAAAATAACGAGGGAGCTCCTGAAATAATACTAGCTCCTCTTTTCTGGGGTAATGCGTCGACGACAAATAGACAGGCACGAGAAAGTGGACACTGGTCACTAATAGCAATATATGTGAACATGAAAATGGTGAGACATCTTGACTCGTTAGCTAGCCATAACAGATTTGAAGCCTCCACTCACCAAACAAAAATTATACAACAGTTGATAGACCTTACGTCCGACACGTGGCCGAGAAAGATGTTCCCACGGTCTCCAATATGGGACAGATTTACGCTTCCACAGCAGTGGGATTCATTTAGTTGCGGAGTGTTTTTGTGCATCTTTGCGGAGAGGATACTAACTAGAACAAACCTTAGCGCTCCAGTAAACTGTACTGATCTGCTGAATTGGCGAGTAAACATGCGGAAATTTATCGAAAACTTCCAAGTGCAACCACTAACTAGCCAAAACACTTCCACTAGTCAAAGCATACCAATAGAACCACCCCTGTCAGCAATAAAAAACAATAACCATAGCAGTGGTCATAACGTATACATTCCGATAAATCAAAAACCAAAAGCATCGATAATAAAACAAGATCTGCAAACTACAGGTGCCATAAAAAATCATATAAGTGTTATCTCGTGGAACTGCAATGGACTTCGTACTCGCTTATGCGAACTTAGAGTAACTTTAAACAATACACAGCCTGATATTGTTCTTCTACAAGAAACAAAACTATCACAAAACTATAGAACGCCGAAGTTCAAAAAATACACAATATATCGCAAAGATAGAAGCGCAAAAGGTGGTGGTCTCCTTACCCTAGTTAAATCGGTTATACCTTGTGCCACGATACACGACAATACTGACGGAGATGCTGAAAATAGTACTACTGAAATATTGAAAGTAACGACTTGGTTTAACGGAGATAAAATCGAAATATGGAATGTCTACAACCCACCGCAAGTCACGCCGTGTCTTCCCGTAGTTAACAGCCGCAGAAAAACTATCATTGGCGGGGACTTTAATGCTCACCACACTTATTGGGGATGTAGAAATACGAATAAAAACGGGTCGGTTCTGATAGATTTTATTAGTGAATCAGAAAATGCTTTGAAAATTTATTATGATAAATGCACAATGTCGACAAGAATCCCTATGGCTAATTCAGATGGTGCAATTTTGGACATTTTTATAGTATCAGCAGATATTAATGTGTTAAACGTAAGAAGTAGCCCTGACAACCTAGGCAGTGACCATTTTGCTCAACGACTAGATGTAAAACTGAATAGAGGCCTCGATAATGAACCAAATCAAAAACGTCAAAGATGGGCATTCCGAACAGCTGACTGGCGAGAATACAGTTCACAGTTAGATAGTTTAATAAAATCTCATCCCATAAACCAAAACCAATGTAGCAATTCCGAATATCTTACATCTCATTTAAATAAAATGATTTTAAAAGCGGCGAACCAGACAATACAAAAAGTTAGCAACCTGGAAAGAAAATGGGGTTTCTCTGCAAAGTGCGTCAAAGCTATCAATCGAAGAAAACTTGCTCTAAATCAGTATATGAAATTAAAACAAAGGTACCGGTCATATAAACGCTACCCAACTCAGGCTATACAATTGGCAAGAATAGCATACAACAAAGCTAGTGCGGAAGCACGGAAGACAATTAATGCTGACAAAAGAAAAAGTTGGAACTCCAAAATGAGCACCATTGACGTGAGAGACAACAGCAAAACTCTGTGGAACTTAACATCAGCAATAATGCGCAAGCGAGTTCCGGAAGAAAATCACCCTTTACGGACTGAAAGCGGAGAAGTACTTGTAGAAAGCAGACAGAAAGCTGACCAACTGTGTCAGTTTTACACACGAAGAATTCCTTCTGAATCAACACCTAACTACTTAACCCCAAACAATGTGGTAACAAAAAAATGGGCACAACAAACTGCACCTCAGAAAACTTTCATTGAGGATATATCCGCTGCAGAAATTTCTTCCACTATCAAAGAATTGAAATCAGGAAAGGCACCTGGATGTGACGAGATTCACAATGATTTTCTGAAACATATGGGTCCGGCAGCTGCACATAATTTACAAAATATTTTCAATTTAGTCTGGAAAACTGGCCAGTTACCGAAAGTGTGGCGAAAAGCTATCGTCAAGCCAATATTAAAACCGAATAAAGATCCACAACAAGCAGCAAGTTACCGGCCCATTTCACTACTATGTTGTCCGTTCAAGTTACTAGAAAAAATAATTGCCAAAAGATTGTACAAATGGATGGAAGAAAATAATTTATTGAGCTCATTGCAAGCTGGCTTTAGGAAAAGAAAACGCGCGAGTCACCATGTGATCAAGTTAGTGCGAGATGTAGAGCATGGTTTTCACAACAAAAAATCTACTGCAGCGATTCTCATAGACCTGGAGCAGGCATACGACTCTGTACAAAGGGGAGCTCTACTTTCAAAACTCCAACGCATTGGGGTAAACAGTAACATGTTGCTGTTTATAGCATCATACCTCAATGAAACAAAAGTACGGGTAGAAATGAATGGCAGTCTTTCAAAAGAACTTGATCAAACAGTTGGCGTTCCACAAGGTGGTACTCTGAGTCCGCTCCTTTTCATTACTATGATCAATGATATTGAAGAAATTAAAAAATGTGCCGAAAAATACTCGGACGCTTCAGCATCAATGGCCTTATTTGCGGACGATATTATTATATGGGTTACTGGGCAAGATATTCACAATATACAAAGATGCTTGCAATCCCTCACTACCGCCACTGAGGAATGGTCCACCAGATGGGGGTTTACCATATCGACCAGTAAAACAGAATCAATAATGTTTACGCTAAAATCGGAATCGACACTATGTAATCTGAATAACATAACAGTACGAGGAAAAAATATTCCGAGAAAACGAAAAGTCCGATATCTAGGGTACCTCCTAGACAACAAGCTATCATGGGGTCCACATATTGCAGCAAGATGTCAAGCTGGTTTGATGAGACTGCCATTGCTTAAAATGCTCGCTGCGAGACAAAAAGGAGCCACCTTACGAACACTAAGGCAAGCTTATATTAGCTTAATCAGACCTGTTCTTGAATATGGACAAGAAATTTTTGGGTTAAGTACCACTGAAACTACGAGACAAAGATTAGAAAAAGTGCAAAACAGAGCCCTTAGAGTGATTACAGGCCAACTCAGGTCAACTCCAATAAAAGTCTTACAAATGGAGAGTAAAATTGCTCCACTATGTTTACGACAAACAGAGGCTGCAGCCAAATTTTTAAACTTTCTATTTCATCTTCCCAAACAAAATTCGATGCATGCAGATAAAATATTGAACAAAAAAGATGAACCTCGGCTTAAGAAATACAAGACAACCCAAAATGCGGAACAATTGCTGCAAAATCTGGGACTGTGGCATATCCCAAGAAAATTGATCTCAGCAAACTCGCAGTCTACTACCGACCTTTCACCAAGCTCTGAACAAAGTTTAACGCGTAATGCAGCGCTGAAAGTAAATTTTTCACTGTCCAGTTGTAACAAAAGTGACATTATAATGGCACAAAAAATTGCCGGGCTAGAATGCATTAGTCAATTTTCAGTTACTGTCTGGACCCGAATTTACACAGACGCAGCATATGAAATTCGAACTGGAAAAGCGGCAGCTGCGTGGATTATTTGTAGACCAAACAGGCATTTAATTGCAAGACATGAGCTGTTGGAATGTTGCACATCATCCACAAGTGCAGAAATAGAAGCTATTATACTAGCCTTAAAAGATCTCAACAAGCCAGAAGATCAGAGGGTTGTAATTTTTACTGATTCACGAGCCGCAGTACAAAACTTACTACAAAAAAATAAAGAGAGAATACAAAATACATTTCGAGGAAAGGAGTTAACACTTGCATGGATACCTGGTCATGCGGGCATCCATGGAAATGAACTAGCAAACGCTGAGGCGCAACGCAGACTTAAAGAAGGAAACCCCAGTTCCCCAAAATTATCTCTCCCAGTAGATCTTGAAGCCGACCATCCAGCATCCATACCACCATTAGAGCCCGATGAAGTTAAAACTTTAATCAAAAAACAAGTTAACTTAATGTGGAAAGAAAAACTCACAAAGGACCCTAATGGGGCTGAATATTACAAACTTGCAGCTAAAACAGGAAAAAAAGAAGCACAAATTTACGAGATGACACCCAAAGAAATACAAGCACCTATAGCACGTTTGCGATCAGGGCACACTTATTGGTCAAAGTTGTACAGGCACATGATTGGAAAAGAACCAAGCCCTGTATGTGAATGTGGATATAAAAACCAAACAGTGACACACTTGCTTAACGAATGTCCAAAGTACAACACTGAAAGAGAAGAACATTTTGGCACTTCACCGTTTGGTACAACTGGCCTTTTATTTGGAAACCAAAATCAAATGAAAAAGGTCGTTCAATTCGCTAAAAGAATCAATCCAGATTATGATATATAGAAGCTACAAAGAAATGTCAGGTATTGAAATTAAATTAGACTTAAATATCTCCGTGAGACTCTTGCGTCTGTACCCTCGGATCGGAGGTCAAGGTCTCACAAATTGCCCTAATTTAAACTTTAAACATTCATACACCTTAACATAATAACTACGAATAGGATATACTCTTGTTTTGGAGAATGGTTCGTAGCCTTACTATTCTCCAACACAAGAAAGAAGCGAATCTGAACATAGCTGTGTTCGACCGCTTTCTGGGGCGAAAGAAAAAAAAAAAAAATGACCTGCCTTACGTGGGCGACACTGTTTCTACCGTTTGTGAGGATGGCTACGTTCCAACAGAACCGTCCGTTTCTGTGTGCCAAAGCGACAAGACATGGAGCCCTGACTATACCACATTAAAATGTTTAAGTATGTTTACGTTGTCTAATAATGTGTCTAATAATGTTGAAAGAAAAATGAGTACCCAATTTTGAAAAAATAAATGGAGGCGCCATGAATCGAAACCGGGCCGCCCTCGTCGACGACAAGAATGCTAACCTACGGATGTTTTCAGTTAACTGCAAACTGATTCATTTTTAGTTAAAAATGAAGCAGTTACAGTTAACTGATAATAACTGATAACTTAACTGCTCTGCTTTTTAAAAGCAGTTAAAAACTGATAACTTAAGGGGGTATTGTCGCGAAAGCAGTAGATTTTGCGCAACTGTAAAACTTGTTCACTGAAATGTTAGAAATTGTTTTTCTATATTTCGAAAATCTATCTAAAGGCAAATATTACTGCCAAATTGAAGCAAAATTGGTACAGCATATAGTTTGCATTGATGTAGCAAAGTCGGAAAAAGGACGTTTAAAAAACCTATTCACATTCCATATTTTCGTCACTTTTATCAATTTTTCCGTTTAGTTTGTTTACACAGACTGATAGCAAATATGTTGTAGTTTATGCACACAAAATTTAGTGCAAATTACTGTAGCGGCTGTGGAGTAATACTTGTTTGAACAGTGAAACTGTACGTAAACTATAAAGTAGTAACAGCAGTAATGATAAATTGTGAAAAATCTAGACGCTTATTTCAAAATCAAAAGAAAAACCTACCTTCATTTTTCTTTTTTCTTATTTGTGGCAAAAAACTGTGCGTCGACACAGTAAGTGAACTTCACAAGCTGGCCAATCTGATATCTAGCATGTTTTGCTGATTTTTTATATCCCTTTGTGTGATGTCTGGCTTACAAATTGCGATTGCTCCAAGCTATTGGTCGGTATTGGTGTTCTGGTGTCTTCCAGTAAATATTTGACACCATACAGCGTAGGACTAGCTTCTCAGTGAACGTACTATTTCAAAGCAAAAAGCTCTGTTTTCGCAAACTATGAGCAAAACTGCTTTGGCGACACTACAACCTTAACTGCGCCATTCTCAGAAGCAGTTAACTTAACAGTAACTAAACTGCTTCGGTCGTGAAAAACTGATTGGAATCAGTTAACTGATATTATTTTCAGTTACATGGAATAACTGAAAATTATTTTCAGTTATGCGTTAAAACTGCTTTGGATTTTCAGTTTTTTAAGCATAAGTATTCAGTTCAGTTAACCTTATCTAATCTTCAGGCAATCAGTTAACGGATTAACTTAACTGTTCTAATATTCAGTTAATCAGTTAACTGATTAACTGAACTGATTAAGATTTCGGTAACTGAAAACATCCCTATGCTTACCTCTACCCCACAGCCCCCAAGTCTCATATAGGCCCAGTAAACAAACTCTTCTGATGAGTAAACAAAGGTCCCATAGTGAACTTTGAGCATCAATATTCTGCAGAAAATATAAAACGCGCCCGTTATTCCCTAACTAAAATAATTAGAGGTAAACTACGGTGAGGCCACATTGGTTGATTTTCACCCTAGCACTTTTAATCCATTTCGTAAAAGTTTTCGCTTCACCCTAGCACTGTAGATTCACCCTAGCACTAATACGACTCATCCTAGCACTAAGTAGATTCACCCTAGCACTAATACGACTCATCCTAGCACTAACTAGATTAACCCTAGCACTAGCTTCCCCTCCAGCGCATTTTTAAAGTTATCTTATTTTTAAAACTATTCCGTAAAATTAACACCTTCACACCGAATTATTTATGCATTGGGGTCGCCAATCAATTAGTACTTGATAGTCAACTGAAAGTGAGTTGAAACGGTTTCTCAGTTTTTTTTTCTGAAGATACAAAAAAAATTCGTGGAATTTTAATACTGTTCATAAACTCTGATAAGTAATTTACAGTCAAGTAATAATGCCATGCTTGTCTATAAGCCTATGTACATATGTTTTTATCAAGTTTCCATTTGCATTGCTCATACAGTTTTAAATAAATTTGAAAATTCATGAAAAAATACTGTCAATATCTATTATGAATGTGACAAAAGCGCACTGTCGATTATTACGTAATTGGCTGAATTCTTAGATACGCGTTGTCACTTTTACACTTGTCAACAGGGGGTAATAAAACCATAAAACCTGGTAGTCACTTGAATGTTGGGTCAAAAGTGTTTTCATGGTGACTTACTAAATAGGAAATTTTCAATAACAAGTGTATGTGAATTTCATCTTGGGTTGAAATAAGTTAGACATACTTAATTTAGAATAATATTTAATAAAGTGTCATAATGGCATAAAAATTGGCATAATGTGGTATATAAAAAGCAGTATAAAGTTTATTAAGTGGTAATTTAATAAAGTCGCAAAACAATTTACATTTTAATGTAAGTGCTAGGATGCGACCTTTCGGTGCTAGGGTGAAACCAAGTGTAAACATAGTGCTAGGGTGTCACCAGTGCTAGGGTGTCACTAGTGCTAGGGTGAAACCCAATCGCACGTTCAGAAAGATTTGGTTACTAATTTGGACGACATTTGCCATCAGCTAATGTAAACGTTTCAAACTTACGGTGCCTAACAGCACGCTTTCTCAAACGGAGACTCTTATTTTATTTTACTTTAATAATAATAATAATAATAATAATAATATTTCAATCTAAATTTACTAAAAAGTGACTGTAAAAACTCAAAAGGCTTCACAAATAATTCTTTGATCAATAAGTGACTGTTTTTTCTTTTTATACTCAATAATTTTACATAGTTTAACATTATGTATATGTTTCAGAAATATGTTAAGACTTTTCATAGTTTATACAACTTTTTAAAGTTTCACTGTAGCTATTACCAGCAACTTTTTACAAAATATTGTTTTCTCTAAGGACAGCTTTTGCTGTTTAATATTTACTGTATGTCTTAATACGGCAAACTTATTTTTTTATTATGTTTAAAATTTAGAAACATGTGAACCCACAGCAACAATAGATAATGGTAACGTGGCAACACCGGATAAGCCAACGTTGACGGAAGGAGTTATTGCAACAGTGAGCTGCAACCAGGGTTTCAAGTTGAACGGAGCCAGTGACGTTGCGTGTGACAGCACAGGAAAATGGGGCACCTGGCCCACGTGCGGTAAAAATAATGAACGATACCATCTTTAAAAAGTTGCCTGTAAATAAATATCTTCTTGGGTATCTTACAGTAAATGATCACAGAAGAAAAAGAAGATGCATGTCGAGCAAAGTAAAGTCAAGCAAGTGAACGGTCACCTCATTCTCTTTAGATATCACCGAAACATAACGCATGAGACTGCATATCTTTTTATGTTTCATTTTAGATGAAATAGAATGCAGCCCACTAACCGCAGTGCCCAACAGTAAAGCAACTGGACTGAATCCGCCTTACAAGCCAGGGACGACAGTGACATACAAGTGCACTGGAGAGTATGAAATGGACGGTGACGCAACAATCACCTGTTCAGACCAGGGCCAGTGGGACAAACCAGAGCCTAGTTGCTACGGTGACATAAAGTCACATTTTCGTGTTTTCTAAAAAATCTATTCACCAAATATATAAACTGTCCACTGCTAATTTTTTTCCAAATGTCATTTCAAACTTTTTCAGCCATTACAGGCGTCACTCAGACCTCTCCACTAAGGATCGTAATGGTGTAATGTTTAGTTCGAATATATTGGTGTGTCTAGAGGTAACTTTTGAACGCAAATTTGTGGTTATGTTGGTTTGTAAACCTGAACCGCCCTCAAATAGACATCTTAGATACGCTAGAGGGTTTTTCGCTTGCGATAGAGAGGTGTAGGCGTACGTAAGAGTATGGTGGGTTTAGAAGGCTTTTTTCCCCACCCCCCCTCAAGACGGCATCCCTCAGACAGGGGCTTCACCCCCCCCCAGGATGTTTGGAAAGTAGCTCACGATGGCAAATGGGCAAAAACGTTGCTCCGCCCCCCCCCCCCCAGCCCCAAAGAACTGGCTAGCTGACCAAGTATAGGTGCAGGTTTCACTTTAGACCCACTGCCTAAAACGGAAGGTCATTAGACAAAATAGTGCGTCATTTGCCTAAACTAGAGGGACCTGTACTGAGAGTACAAAGTTAAAGCAAGCTTAGATGTTGCGAAATTGGAATAATTTAAGAAACCCGAAGTTGATACTAATTTATTTCTTCAGAACCGGTATTATGTGATGCCGTCCCAAAAGTTAACAATTCAACCTATCAAATTTCGACTGAAACCCAGCCCCCAGAACCGGGCTCGATTTTGCGGTATTTTTGTGTCAACGGTTTTGTTTTGTCGGGAAATGACATTATCAAATGTAACTCTGCTGGGAAGTGGATTCCAGAACCCCCCAGTTGCAAAGGTGAAAATTGTCATATTTTTGACTTTCATTGTCAAAACAGTGTTAGCCAAGAGCCAATTCCTAAAATGGATTAAACGGATTAGATTAAAGTTTGTTTGACTCAAACTTATTTCGATGTTGAGGTGGACTTAAAAATTTTTTGTATACAAGCGGGAGGTGCTACAAAGAATTTCTATCGCAAAAATTTCGTAAAAATTCAAAAACGATTTCATGAATCATGAGTTAGTGGCAAACCACCTTTTAATTTAATCTATTTAATCCATTTTAGGAATCGGCCATCAGTCTTGCTAAACGCAGTCTAAGGGAAACGTGTTAACCTATGTATTACGTGTAGAATTTTTTGCTGCAATATTCAAAATTACTGAAATAGAATGCCTTAAGACTGGTTTTAACGTCAGACGTAAGAGTTTTATGCGTTGCACCCTTGAAGTTTTGAACATCGCTTTATAAGTAGGTTTGAAAGTCTTGTAGCTTTCTTTGCTGTTTAATGACCTACTGAATTTTGCAATTTTATTGAAGCTGATTAAATTTGGTGCCGGTGTTTTGTTTGATGACTTGAGTTTATTTATTATTATCAAGAGTACATAATAGGGAAGAGTATGACACTCTTCCCTATCCTAGCTAATCGGCCCGGACGATGTTCCGGCCGAAATAGCGCTTTTACGCCTTGATTTCAGGGGGGGGGGTACCCCCCCTCGAATCATGACATGTCTTGATTTCAGGGGGGGGCCCCCCCCCCAAAACCGGGAAGGGTCTGGTTTTCCGGGGGGGGGGGTCCCCCCCCCCCTCGTTTCAGCAGACTGCCAGCTCGAAATCGGTGGTGTCTTGATTTCAGGGGGGGGGTACCCCCCCCTGGTTTCAGCACACTGCCACGGTGATGTCTTGATTTCAGGGGGGGGGGGGGACCCCCCCCTCGTTTCAGCACGGTACCAGCTCACCATAGATTTCATGCTGGCAGTGTGCTGAAACCAGGGGGGGGTACCCCCCCCCTGAAATCAAGACACCACCGATTTCGAGCTGGCAGTCTGCTGAAACGAGGGGGGGGGTACCCCCCCCCTGAAATCAAGACACTTCCCGGATTTGAGGGGGGGTCCCCCCCTGAAATCAAGACATGTCTTGATTCGAGGGGGGGGTACCCCCCCCCCCTGAAATCAAGGCGTAAAAGCGCTATTTCGGCCGGAGCATCGTCCGGGCCGATTAGCTAGGATAGGGAAGAGTGTCATACTCTTCCCTATTATGTACTCTTGTTATTATTTATTTTGATTATTTCATAGTTTTACAGCTGTCAGTCTATTAGACATGCGGCTGTTAATATGAACCGACCTCAAGTTTTGCAAATCCAGTCTTATGTTACAATCGCACGATGAGTACAGTACACTCTTTTCTATTCTAGCCAATCGGCCGGAAAGATGCTTCGGCCGAAATAGCCCTTTCACGCCTTGATTTCAAAGGAGGGGTGCCCTCCTCGAATCAAGACATGTCTTGATTCCAGGGAAAAACTCATCCTCGTATTAGCACGAAATTGGCGTTCGCCAACCCCTGAAATCAAGGCATGAAAAGGCTATTTCGACCAGAGCATTGTTCCGGCCGATTAGCTAGAATATGGAAGTGTCACTACTTCCTATTATGTATTGATCCACCGCATGATTAAGAACAATGACGAGTATTAAATCGGACATACAAGGGTTTATATTGTTAATCTTATTTTATTTGATTGATATTTTCAACTGACTCTTTTTCAGATCACCGCTGCAACAAACCGAATCTAAAAATAGGCAATCAGTGTTTGCATTTGGCCATTGTGATATCAATAATTACATTAGCTATTTCATTGGCACTTTTGGTGATGGTTTTGATCAGTGTAAAACTTAAGTAAGTCCGTGGTTAAACTGGCTTCGACGGTTAAATTTCGCTTTTAATAATGACCGATTTAGACAAGTTTCATAGATAAGATAGATTATGTGTTCCAAATAAATCAATTGTAACCTATTCTAATCATTTTAAAAGGTTTTACGAAAGGTAACAACAAAAGTGTGATTTATAGAGTAAGGCCCCAAGTTGGCATCAGCATCACTTACTCAAAATTATTGCTAAATAGGCCTATGCTTCTCGCATACACATGTCCAAGCAAAACTTCCAAATTTTCTAAAAAGTAGTGATGACAAAAATGTGATGCTGATTTCGAAGTCACTGAGTCTGATAACAGAGTCAGTTAATGAATATCAAAACTGCCGAAAATAAAGTGAACCCATGACGTCAATAGTTTGACTGCATTCACTGACTGCAAAATTACATAGCATATACGTGGTAAACGGTTATTGTACTGTAGTATATACAAAATTTGTTTACTGAAATAAAGGACTAATTGTAAGATAAAGCTTTAAAGCCTCATGTCTTACTACGTTAAGTATTACAGTAAGTTTCAATTTGTATTCACCTATTTAGGCACTCATGTGCATTTTTTTATCAGTTTAAAGGCCTATTAATTCAGTAAAAAGATGCATAATATGGTTTCAGGAAGCCAAAGAATAGGGTCGGGTGACGTTTTGAAGATTGATGAAGGATTGTTTGGTTTTTGTATTTATATTTTGTCAAATCAAACTATGCGTGTATAAAATCACCAATGCATGTTCTTAGAAGCATCGATTTATAATTAACTTGTACGTAAGTAGAGTTTTGTCTTGGACGATTAGCTGAGACGGTAGAGCATCCCGTTTCTAAGCTACTGTGTTGTCAAGAAAGGGAAGGGGCAGTCTTACCGAAAGAAAGACAGCATCATCATCATCATCATCAGAATGACCCAGAGGGAATTTAAACCAGCCATCTCCAGATCTGCAGACCAGTGCTCAAACCACTTGAGCTTCTGGGCCGATGATGAGCTGTCGTAAATCTTTTTAAAGTACTCCAGGGAGGGGACCTATTTTCCTTTACAGTGTCGTGACGATACCACCCCGGCAATTATCTTTTTTCTTTTTTCAACAGGGATGAATACTTGTTGAAAAATGGATTGAAATTAAGTATAAAAATAGCTTGAAATTAAGCATTAACCGGTTAACCGGTTTTTCTGTTAATGCACTAACCGGGCCGAACTTTCTGCTTTAGGAGCTGACATTGGCACAAGAAATGCATTTTTTAACACATAAGGGTTGGAGCTGGGCTGCAACTACGCACAGAGATTTGTATGCACGATGCGCTGAGAAACTCCGATTGTAAATTACTAGGTACTTGGCGCTAGTACTGTTCCGTCAGATAATTTTAGTTTAGTTTTAGTTATGTTTTTGGTAGAAACAAAATTTTTAGATAAGTTTTAGTTATGGTTTTGGTACAAAGTCAAATTTTTGTTTAGTTTTAGTTATAGTTTTGGTATAACTGCTGAAAATGAGTTTTTACAACTAGTTTTAGTTTGTAGTTATGGTGTGTATACCAGAACAACACTAGTTGGCGCAGAGCCCGAGTGATTGCCCGAAGGCTTCCCAGGCAAAGTTGCTTGTGAATCTCTGAGTGCCAGTGCTAAAACAATGCTACAACATACTTGTCACATGGCCTTAACACAGGTAAAAAACAAAAAGTACATAAAAGGTTTTGCAAAAAAGTTGCAAGGAAGTTGATAAAACTTAGCAAAAAGTTTTAACTAATTTGACCCTCCCTTGTCATCAACAGTGCTAACTAACTGGTTGCCGGTTTTTTCATGTGGTGTCACACAGAGAACTCACGGCGAGCAGTTTTGGTAATCCCACCTGGCACCCTAGCAGGTGCCACTTTGGCACCCTAACCCTATGGGTGCGACGTGACCCGCATGTGGCACCCCACGCATTTTCCCCATTGTGTGAACTAAACTTCCGTCAGTCTGACTGAAAATCAGCGTGCTATTTGTTAAAGTGTCCGTTTAGTGCGGACTTTTAAAATTTTTTCTAACTTTTTCAAACCATTTGGTCAGACTAAAAGAAATCAGTCATGGACAGGAAAGGCATTCATATTAGTCCATTCCACTTTTAAATTACGACTACCAAGTCCTATATCCGGCACTTTGCTAAATAAGGTATTATGGCCCTGCGGAAATGAAGCAGCTCTCGAAGCTTGTTTATTCCCGTAGGGCCTTTATACCATATCCGGCACTGTTTGGAAATGATGGTACCGCATTTTTAAAAAGTGCCGGATATAGGAATTTGGCCAATCAGCAGCAAAACCTTCAGTAATTATGAAGCATAAATTTGTAAAAAACTGACCACAGATCAGTTAAACAAGCAGGCCCCAAAAGGGGGCAAGGTTCCTTCGCTGAGTAAAAATTCCGCTAATTTTACATAGGAGAATTCAGCTTCGCACTAATACCTGTGTACAGTTGATCTATTCAGTTTCAATGCTCATGTCGAACACATGCCATAATTGAAACTGCTTGCCAACTCAACGACGCTATCGCTTTTCTTGACAAAAAAATCTCATATCAAAACAGTTTTTGCTGACAAAAGCGGCGTAAATATTTTGCAAAAATTTCAACATATGAGGGTCGAACCCTCGAAGTACATATCAACAAATTCTGGACTAGCGCTTTTGACCACTCGACCACACTAGTTCGATATGTAACGATGTTCAGCTATGACTATGTAGAAGGAAAGCAGAAGCCAGACACCAGACTAGACGATCACGTGATTAGCATGTGTATACGAAAGTTTTTTAAATCACAAAATTTTAGTAAAATGACAATTCAATACCTAGGCAAAAATGTTGTTGAAAAATATTTCATTAAAAATAGTAAAAAACACCGGTTTTCAAAAAAAAGAGCAGTCGGTTCCCATACTGACTTTACGTGTTAATCATATACGCTGAACACCATGTGGCTGCTACTTTTACACTATGCAGAGTTGATTTCAAAACAATAGTTCCTTCTCTAGAAGGAACAAAAATGGTGTGAGAGTTAACTTTTCCAGCATTAAATTATCTTCCGTTTAGCGAAGCAAAATGCTACTTTCATTTTTTTCAATGACATAACAACGTTATAACAATACAATAAGATGCTTTTAGTAAAATTAAACGCACTAAAGAAACAATATAAACACATTACTTATATATACAATGAAAGAAAATGAGACAAAATTGCCGCTATTCGTGTTAGTTTCACAATGGCACCTCTCTGTAGGAATACATTCATCTTTCCACCATTTTCGCAATAATCGATCCATCGTCCCGTTTTCTTGTAATTCTAAAATCAATAGATCAATTGGTTTTCTCAATGGAGAGCCTTTTTTCATGGCGAAACCGTAACCGATTGAGTTTAACTGTTCACCAACTATACCCAAGCCGCAGTGAACTCCGGACGCGTATTTGGCACTAAGTTCTTCCGCAAAAAATATATACGATCCGTTATATGCCAGCACTTTTTGAAACCCCTCTACTGTACTGATAACGTGATAACTCGTGAACCGATTGGCTAATAGGGCGCCAATTTTTTTATAATTTGGTAATGGGGAGTTTAGAAAGAATTCCATAGTACCACTACCTTTCAAGGCCCCTACTGTTATGTCTGGGTAGTCGAGTATATCCTCAAGGGACCATATTTTCAGTTTTTCCCCTGGCAGGGACCGTATATAAACCATGACCAGACCTGTGGTCAAAAAAGGCAAGCTGAAATCAACCACAGTGTTTCGTATGGAAGTTATGGGTAAGGGTGCTAAGGTGAGATCGGCCCGTCCTACTATAACATCGTTAATAAGTCCATTCCACGTATGATTTGGCAAAAGTGTGCCAAATTGAACATCCGCGTTAAATTGCAGATCGTAAGTGAAATTTAGTCGCCGGGCCATGATGTCAATTAAATCAATCAGAAATCCATCATTACCATAATCGTGCCGCATCGTATATGGTACAACCTCAACCGCTCGGAGCCGTAACTGTAACCCCGGGGGTACGGTCATAGCAGCCGAATAAATTATCGATTGCAATAACATCCACTGCAGTAACATTATGGCGCTTTCTGATTGGCTGAATCCTTATTTCTTATTTCTCTAGTGGGAATCGAATCTAGAAGATCATCAGGGTCTTATTGGATTTATCGGATTAGATTTAAGTTTATTTCATCAAAAACGCAGCGTCAGTTACACGTAATTTGCTGAAACTTTGCACACACCGAACTAATGTATGTAAGCCGTTTATGGAGAAATTTCAGCCGGCTATCTTCATTTTGTATTTTGTGCTGTGTTATTAGCAAAACTAATTTAAATCTAATCCGTTAAATCCAATTTTGGATAGGTCCTTAGACTATAAGAACAGCATGAATGTTAAAAACAATGTAAAACAGAAACAAAAATGTTAAATATTTGCGTCTAAACCTAACGCAAGTCACAAACTGAAAATACCTAAAAAATGTAGGTATCAACTGCCGAAATAGTTATATAATTGTAGACTGATGTAAAACTTTTTATATTTTACGACTTAGTTAAGCTAGGTGTAGGTAAATTTTCGCCTTTTTTCTATCACAGTTGGTCACTTTTAGCTAAAATATTAATGAAAAAACATAAAGCGAACGTTCATACCTAGTGCAAAAAGTGTTTACACAACCTCAAAATAAAGTTAATGCTTAAAGTTTATAGCAGCTAACTTTTGCCAGCAGAATAATGAAACTTTGCGTAACGGCGGTGTTAAGCACAACTTAACGTCGGATGAAAACTTTACGCCAAAAGTTAAAACAAGTCACAAACTTTTTTCAAGTAACAAACTTCCTATCAACGACTTAGAAGTGAAATTTTGATTGATTACGATCTGCAATACCAATGAAAAAACCAAACGGAAAAATAGCAACGCAAAAATCAAAGAAAAAGCTGCCTACCTACTCGCACCATGTACATTACGTTTACATCTATTTGCAAAAAAGCAGAGGGCAAATGTCTTGTAAGGTAGATCCACTGTCAAGAAGGGAGGGGATTCTTACAGAAAGAAAGACAGCATCATCATCAGAATGACCCAGAGGTGATTCGAACCGCCCATCTTCGGATCTGCAGACCAGCGCTCTGCCGTTGAGCTACTGGCCACTGAGACAATGACAAACTGTCGTGAAACCCTTCAAGCATAGATGCACATAGGGGGGGTAGGGGCGGGGGGTATCCCCCCCCCCCCCCCCCCCCGAGGGGAGTCGGCACCCCCCCCCCCTCAGACATCCGGCACCCCCTCCCCCTCAACCCAAAAATGGCCAAAACTAGGGACCACCCCCCTTGCGCCTGGGGTCGGGCACCCCCCCCTCGCCAATTCCCCCCGTGCATCTCTGCCTTCAAGTATTCTAAAGGGCATATGTATATTCACACCACATTGTCTCTTCGAACTCCCATGTCAAGTCACTTTTCTGAAGTTTCTTAAACTGTGCGTTTGTAAGTATGAACAGCACTGTCCGTTTCCCGAAGTTCTGCAAAGTACAAGCCAACAATCAAAGTGTTCAATCCAATTTCAACACTGGCTCGCCAACACTGATGACACTTTGCAACAGGAAAACAGAAAACTTGAAAGCGATTTCGAAAGGAATAAACAATTTGAGTCGGGTACAGGTACACTCCCGTCCTTTATGATCGAAGCCTGGCACATTAAAATCATCAACTAAAGCCAAGAATAGTTGCACCACTTGTGTAAACGAAACATGTGATTTTGTTACGAAAAGAATAGATTTTGACTGATTCGTTACGAAAAAAATAGATTTTGACTTTCAAGAGCACAGCCAAGTTGTCGCAAAAGTCATGCCACTAAAATAAAGTGGCGCAACTATTTTTTGTCAGACTTAAGCTACTTCTTAATTTCAATTTGTAAAACTTCAACTATACTTCAACACCCAAACAAATAGCTTCTTTATTGAACAAAACGACAGAATTGCAACAGCAACAAGCTACAAGTACTGAGCATCACAAGGCAGTGAACTGGACGGGTTTGGGCTATACATCACTAACGACCAATTCCTAAAATGGATTAAACGGATTAGATTAAAATTTGTTTTGCCATTAACTCATGACATCTTTTATGAATTTATACGAAAATTGCAACAGCAATTCTTTGTGGCTCCTCCCGCTTGTGGACAAAATTTTTTAAGTCTATCTCAACATCGATTTAAGTTATTAAGCAAACAAATTTTAATCTAATCCGTTTAATCTATGTTAAGAATTGGTCTTTTGTCACCGGGTTGAGCCATTTTCATACACTTGGTTTCCAGCGACTCGTTTCTTAAGCCTGGCTCATACTTGTCTGTAAGCGTGTAGGTTTGTCAGTGAGTAAATTTTGAATAACTGCTGCACAACTCTGACTAAAGTCTGACCAGAAATTGCTGAATCCTGAGGCAAAACAGGTGGCGTGATTTTTGTGACTACTCACTGTACTCTTGATGCTTCTAGTTCGTTCATTTCCTAATGAAAGTGCGTGTTTTTTTGTCTCGGGGTCCAGTCTTTTTTAGTCAGACTCTAATAATTTGAAGCAGTTTTTTGTGTTAGCTGGAGTTAGCAACAAAAAATGACTACATTTGCGGACTTACGGCCAAGTATGAAACAGGTTTTACCCCACAATTTAGCGTCTAAAGAACCAAAGAGTCTGTTATAAATACGGGCAAGCAGTTTTTACACTAGTTAAGTTATCAGTTAACTTTCGGTGGACTGCACCAAATCGGATTAACTGACGATTAGCTTAAACCGATTTAGCTCAGGCTTAAATACCTTAAATCGGTTTAAGTCCGCTGCACCAATGAAGATTAGCACAGTTGGCGCTCAAGATTTAGTTGAAAACTGAGGTTTAACTGCGATTTAGCTGGAATTTAACTAAATAGATTTAACTGGAGATTAGCTCCAGCTCAGACTTAAATTAATCCGATTTGGTGCAGTCCGGTATAGTTATAAAAAACCATCCTTTGCATACGGTACAGCTATTTTTTGCACAAATGCAAATGCTGGAAACTATTAAAAAAAGTTCGATCGCGCAACTCTGTAAAGTTAAAAAAGACGAGTGAATTTATATACATTTTAAACCACCACTACGAATTTCAATTTACCACGAAAAATGGCTCTTTTGTTAAAGTCAAAAAATCTAAAGCATATGGCATTTTCAAAGTACGTCTGAAGGTATTATAAAAACTAAATTAACCTAAATTCAGTTGATTAATAAAATTTCTTGTGCTAAACAGCTCCCTTAACAAGCACACAGTTCACAGTGTAGAAAAAACCGTCGAATAATATAGAAGTTCTGTGGGCGGCGGGCGCAAAATTTATGAAAAAAACACAAGCATATATATACCTCAAAAAGCCAACGACCACCTCAAACAAGTTTAAGAACGAATATGACTCAATACAAATAAAGCAAACAAACGAATACAGAATACGAAATACAAAATACTGAATGGAAAACTTTACACACTTGATAAAGCATGATGGGGGTATATATTAAAATTATACAAGCGAAAAACCGCATCGCAAAAGAGTGGAAACCAAAATACTAGCCTGACCAATAATGACAACGAAAATCACACGAGTGGTAAAATTTTACTGAAATTTCGCCAACAAAAACTAATTTTGGGTAAATAAAACATATTTTCCAAAAAATCCATCACACCACAAACTGGTCTACACTATTTTGTTATTTCTGCAAGCTGAACGGACATACGGCTATAAGTATGAATCAACTCTGCTGGACATAATATATACCCAAGTATTCCCATAATTTCATGAATGGATACGTATATATCTATTACAATATTGTGAATAATTCTATGCACTGAAGAATGAATAAGACACAATGAATAGGGAGGGGACTGCACAATCTCACTCTAATAATGACAGCCGACTAAGAAAAGCGTGGAAGACAAAAGCAGTTTTTAAAAAACTTTCTACAGCGTTACACGTATATACCATTTTTACTAAACACAAAAAACTAGCTATCTACTAATAAATCAAAACATAAAAGTTTGACAAAAAAGTTTTGTTGGTCAAACTAAACCACAACACAAACACAATTTTAAGTAGAAATAGGTTTTGTACTACGATACTATCTTTCAACATTAATACGAAAAATATATATATATATAATATACATTATCA